>JASAMV010000685.1:0-68963 GCA_030248065.1 Rhynchonema sp. JSB1_4
GAAAGCCCAGGTGTGGTTAAGAAGTGACCAGTGCTCGGGGGAAAAAGGAACCGTCATTCAAGAGTGGGATGGTGAATGCGAGGGTGAGCCAATTTATATAACGAATGATAAAAAACGACGCACTGTTCCACATGTTGCTGTATCCGTTGAAAGTAGCTGCCATCCGACAATGTAACGCGTTTGCGATTGATCAGTTTGCGACAACCATGACAGCGGTCGTTGTACGTCACACCAGCGTGTTGGAACGTGCCGACGAAACTGAAACATTGTGTGGAAAATGTGAATTGCCCACACCATCAACGCCTGCCTGTGTCTCAATGCGAACGACGTCAACTAGCATTTTCAACCATGCATTCCGGACCCCCCGTGGTAGGCGGTTTCCGTTAGGGTGCTTCGATTGCTTTGACTGCTTCACACGCATTTGATAGCATGCAGATTTCCTACAGTAACCCCTCTGAAAACTTGAAAATTGCAGGGTTGTTATTATCCCTTTCTTGCACGAAAATACCGCGATGTTCTCTGAATGTTTCTTGTGGCCGTGTGGTGACATTTTGCGAAAAATTTGCTGTGGTCTTATTGCCAGCCACTGGGGGTAGCCCTGACGAGGGCTGTTGGGTTAGGGTAAGTCGCCTGGTGGGACGAGATTGCGACGTTTCGACGACGGATCCTGCTGTCGTCATCAGGCTAATGTGTCCTCTGCGCGGTATCGAACTTGAGGCGTTGGGCTGTGATGTGAGTCTAACGCTTTAACCCTTCGACTATCGAGGGGACAATTATAACGCTCTTAAAAGTGCTATATATGTGCCACAAAAAGAGAAACCAAAACAAAGGAGGACGGAGCACAACAAAAAAGAACAAAAAAAAGAGGAAAACACCTAAGACTACCAAGTTCATGTTTTATAACTTTCTCAGTTATAACATGTGTGTTATTATTCATGTGTTTTAACTTTTTCAGTTATAACAGGTGTTGTTGCCTGATTTTTGCAAATTTAAAGGGGACATGTGCTTAAGGGATGCGAGAGCATTGTGTGACTGTTGTATTCAGCAAATTATTGAAAAAATTAATTTGGAGTCCTGTCTACGCCTAGGTTTCGCGGGGTATTCGAGACCATCGGCGTGACGTTGTGCCCCCCGCTCGTCAGCCGAATAGCACAATCGCCATGTGAAACTCACTTAGTAAAAATAATAAATTTTAAAAAAATTGTCTTTTTTTCTAAAAAAATTATTTAAAAAATAAATAAATTGTAAATTGTATTACTGTTGCGATGTCGAAAGAAAGGAATTGTATGAAAACACGAAATGAAATAGTTTGAACAATTTGAAAAAAGTTATAAAGGATAGAAAAGAATAAAAAATAGAACGTAAAATTCGGTAATCTTACGATAAGCTCGCTATATATACCTAAGACCAGCAAATTCATGTGTTATAATTTTCTCAGTTATAACACGTGTGTTGTTATTCATGTGTTATAACTTTTTCAGTTATAACACGTGTTGTTGCTTGATTTTTGCAACAAATTTCAAGGGGACATGTGCTTAACCCTGATCTATCAAGTGGAGTCCCTAATCTAACAAGGTGGCCTGGTATTTAGCCATCTGTTGCGCCACTGGGCGCTCAGTGGTAGCTGGGCGTGGCGAAGTTTGTGCTTCCCTCCTGATCTTCCTCTTGAACTTGTTGGGTACTGTTGCCAGCACTGTTCCTTGAAGTTCGGTTGGCAGTTCTGGGGGCACTGCACACAGTGCTCTGCTATAGCACTGGTTTCAGCACGCACATACAATACTTCACACCTGTCTTGTGTTGAGACAGTCTGTTCTTCAGTGGCTTCCGGTCTCTCCGATGTACACTTTGCCACATGGCTCCATGGGCACTTTGTATACCACTTCGGCTTTGTGCTCCTGTGGTCTCATCGGAGCTACTTTGGTGAGGGACTTTCTCAGTGTTTGGTCACTCTTTCCAACCAGTTTGACCTTGTACTTGTGGCAGATGCGCTTGAGTTTCTCAGTGCATTGACCACTGTATGGTACCACTGCTGTGGCCACTGGAGCCTATGGGTTTGGCCTCTGGTTTGATTGTGGTGCCATTGCCCTCTGTACCTGTGCACTTGGGTAGCCGTTCATGGTGAAGGCGCGGTGGAGTCGCTTCTTTTCCATGTCTCGTTCCTGTCCCGTGGAGCAGATGGTGTTTGCTCTGTTGGTCAGGCACTTGACCACTCCCAGGTTTTTCTTTGTGGGATGGTTCGACTGCCAATGCAGGTACCTGTCAGTGTGGGTTGGTTTGCGGTATACGGTGGTGGTCAGGGATCGTGGTGTTCTTTTGACCATCACATCCAGGAAGGATAGTTGTCCACCTTCCTCCGTCTCCATGGTGAGCTGTATGGCATTGTTCTGGCTGTTCAGGTGGGCTTTGAACCCTTCGAGTTCATCGGCTGACCCGCTCCACAGGATGAAGGTGTCATCCACGTATCGGAGCCATAGGTCTGGAGGAGGGTCTGCTGATCGTAGTACATCTTCCTCCAGGTCTGCCATGAACAGGTTGCAGAGGATTGGCGATAGCGGGGATCCCATCGCCATCCTATCCACCTCTGAGTAGTACCTGTCCTTGTCCTTGCTCAAAGCCCACCTGGACAGCCAGAACAATGCCATACAGTTCACCATGGAGACGGAGGAAGGTGGACAACAACCCTTCCTGGATGTGATGGTCAAAAGAACACCACGATCCCTGACCACCACCGTATACCGCAAACCAACCCACACTGACAGGTACCTGCATTGGCAGTCGAACCATCCCACAAAGACCAAACTGGGAGTGGTCAAGTGCATGACCAACAGAGCAAACACCATCTGCCCCACAGGACAGGAACGAGACATGGAAAAGAAGCGACTCCACCGCGCCTTCACCATGAACGGCTACCCAAGTGCACAGGGCAATGGCACCACAATCAAACCAGAGGCCAAACCCAGAGGCTCCAACAACAATAAAACAGCACATGTGATCAACACATACGTTCGAAAAATGATCCCACAACCTTGCCGCAAGGAAAGCTTTTCTCGATGATGCGACAAGCACGAATAGTTCCCAATAGGTCCAGTCGCGGCAGTGAGTGCGCGGGCCATGGCGTTTAGTCGTGCCACCGTGTCCATCGCGAAGGTGTTCGACAGCGGAATGGAATTTGGGTACAAACACTTGACACCGGTTACAATGAAGAACAACCAAACATAGGAACTGGAACGACTTGAACCAGCGGCTAATCCAGTGCACACAGCAGCAGCAACAGCGCTGACAACATGAGACAAACACAAACATCTCTTTACTGGCGGACAATAGATGAAAATGAAAATGTTGCTTCGTAAAAATGCACATGTACTGTAAATTCATACAAGCATAAGCATGAAACAGCATGATATTAATAAACGTTTACCACCTGCAAGTGTTCAAGACGAAAACAAAGAAGACGTTACTGTGAAAACCCCTATATACTTTTCAAATTATACAAGTTTCAGTTGTCATAAGTAAACTTAAAAAATAAACATGGTGAACTTACAACGAGGAAATAATAACAACACGAGAATAGCGACACTAATCATCATGCTAAACGGGAAAACATTAAAACAGATAAACATGATTGTGAGACAGAAAAGTAAAAAAGGATTAATCCGAGCTCAACAATTTCACCTCAATTCTCTTCGTCGTATCGTTTCACCCGTTCGATGCGCATGCCCATGTCCTGCAGCCCACGTTCCAACGCATCCATGGAAATGTCTGTGCGGTACACGGCGGCTTGGTAGAACGTTTCAGATGTCAGGCCTGACAACAAGGTTTATTTATGCAAATTTATTAGCAATTCATGATGTTTTCTACCATTGATGTTGGACGAACATGTAACACAAAAACATATACACCCAGAGAAAAAATCATGCTCACCAACCACGTGGGAATGTGTCTCCGAAACCCAACTTCTGCGCCAGGTTGAGATTAGCCACAAATTTGTCCGTCATCAACCGCCTCTTGTCACGAATACGGTCCAACACTATATCCGTAATCGGGCTGTGCATGTTTTTTTCGTGTTTCTTCAGCAATGCCCGTGAGACACTCATGTAGCCGCAGATCTTAAAAAGGAACCGAAACAAATTTACATAGCAATACAGGAACAAAGTAACAAGCAAAAAAACAGTATGCCATCAGTATAGTACCTACCGGACACACTTTGTCGGTTATGTGCCGAGCATGATCTTCATCGTCTTTTAGCATGGCGACAACCACTTTCGCCAAACGACACGATCTGTGTTGATGGAACATGTGCGAAAACGACCCTTCCCACTTGCACGCGTCCTTGTACGGGTTGAGCGACCCCTGAATTGTATTATTTTCCTATAGAAGGCATTGAATAAGCGGCGCAAAAACAGGCGTATATCACCAAGCACGTGTACACGCAGCCATCGCCTGCGCGAACGTTCCTTTGCTCGTCACACTTGGTGGGATCGAAATAGCGGGTTCCAAGGCGTCGTCTGTTGTCATTGTACATTTCTCTCGTGCGTCGTACCATGTCCTCTGGTGCTAAAAGTGTCAAGCCTGTTTATACTGACATCTTCTGTGTCAATTGAAAACCAATGGATACTGGACATTTTTAAGCCATTTTAGTTGCCGCTGACGAACTGATTGCATATTCGATACTGACCAAAAAATGCCCGGTCCCTGATCATGACGATTCAGTGCTACAAATTCAAAATATTGTTTGCAAATAAACATCACCGGTTCCCGCGTCCCTGTCCATGTCCCTCTCATCCTCTTTCTCCTCCTCCTGATCCATTGCATCGCTGTCCGGATCTGCAAAGTGCAATAAAAGGTAAAAAAGAAAACGTTTTCGTGAGCGCTCACCTACTGACCTGATGTTCCTGACGTTTCATCTATGACACGCAGGGGAGCACGATTGCGCTTCGGTACAGGTTGCGCACGTTTCGGTGTCTGTGTTTGCCGCGCGTCGGTTGCGGTACCTGTGAATAAAGGATGAACACGATTGAACAGTAAATGGCGACTCTGCCAGTAATTTTGGCCCAGCATTCTGGTAACGACGGTTCGGAAAAAACGGTTCTTTTAAATCTGCAACTATAGGAGATACCGGGGTACTGTACGCAGAATTTTGGGTGTCCCCCACAAACAATAAAATTAAAAAAACTGAACTGAACCTGAATGTTTTCGCTGTCCTGCGCGTGTCCTATCACCTGTAGCGTGGATGGCGTTCGTGAATATTTGACTTTTGCTGCAAAGATTGATCAGATGCAGAATGGCGGTGAACAGAGATTAAGATAGGTCCTGGCCGGGTTTTTGGACTTTTGGCTCGGGCCGGGCCTGGCCGGGCCGGACTTGCCCATGCTTTGTCTTTGGTTCTTTGGTTTTGGCGTCTTTCTCTTTTTTTTGTTTTTTTTGTTTTTTTATTAAAATTTATATTTATTCAACCGAATTGATCAAATTTCAAGCCAAAAAAGCGCCTTTTTTGCCCAAAAATTGCGCTTCGCCGCCGGGCCGGGCCGGAGTTTTGGTCAGTCGGGTCGGGCCGGGCCGAGGCCTAATCCTAATTTCTGATTCCAGTCATTTAGTTTCAGAAAAAGAAAATAATTACAAGAGAAAATCCGAGCGGAGGATCAATTTCTGTCGCCTTGGTTATGTCTCCAGTTGGAAACTCGCCGCAGGTAGACGCACCTAGCTGTCCTAACTGCACTATTTAATGACTAAACAGTAACTTACATCCCACATGCGACATGACGACGCGTTGAAAGCTCTAGAGAAACACCACCCGAGAGACAAGGTAACGATTCGTGAATTCAAACTTCTGATTATCAACGTTGATTATGTGTTACTTTAAAAAATGTCGATCCTTTGTACAATAGCCCGATTTGGCTTCATTTGAATTCATCTTCTGTGGATCAAAGAAACAAATATGCAAACTGTAAAAACAGCAACAAAACGCCAACAGTCTTCCCGTTTTATAGTGACATGATGAGAACGACCCATTCTATGACACTGTAGGAATAGTGCTATTTACCTGCCTAGCGCTACATCGGAGACAAAAAACACGCGTTGCAAAATATGAATCGTAACTCACGGATTCACCACAATGAGGGACGACTGTATTTATATGCTGCTAAACGCTGTTACACCCGCTCGGAAACCACATGCGTTTTTGGAGAAACAAATCATTAGTTTGGTTGGTTGCATCTCGCCGGTACGATTTCTTTGGGTGGAATTTTCGAAACGCTGTAAAGTTAACTTTCGTGCAAAGATAGGCGTAAAGTTAGGTCGAAAGCTCGGGCGGGCTAGCCCCGGTTTAACCGTAAACCTTTCCCTTTTTTTGGCGTGAATTTTTTCTTTTTTCCGCCGCTTCTACCCCCTGAGCTTCGACCGAGCCCCCCCCCCCGGTACCGACTTTCCCCCCAACACCACACCCCTTTGTCGTTTGTTCGTTCGTGTTCACATTTTCGTTTATTAATACTCATGTTCATTCTTTTAGGGTTTCTCCGGATCTTGTGTTAAGGTCTTTGCGAAAGCGTGCAGATAAAATTTGAATTTGAATTTGAAATCATGCAAAATATATATTATGCGGTACAAAGTACGTCTGAATATGTATATATAAATATATATTTAGATGTGTTAGATATGTATTACAAATGTTATTAACACATCATGTAAAACTTCTGTGTATGTCACATCGTTGTGTTTTTCCCAAGTAATCTGACAATTCGTCTTTTGCGCACAATGAGAACCACAACTACAGTAACCCAATTAGAGTGCCTCGAGTGCCCCGCCTGCAGTAGGTTTCATCAGAGTGCCTTGAGTGCCTCATCCCGTTGAAAACACCATGTCGCTGAGGCAGTCAAAGCAGTCGAAGCACTCGAAAAGCACCCTAACGGAAACGGTCAGTGGTACCACATTGGATTACTGGCATGCGAGGACAATGTAGGAAGGGGCAACAGTCCTCCTGAGTGGCTGGCCACCACGGAAAATGATGCAGAGCGGACTCAAGATAGATGATCAAACAGGCTGCTTTCGCCTGTCCTAATTTTGTATTTATTTTTTATTCCCGTAACTTTACACCCTGTTTTGCATTTATCTTCAAAATTCCGCACCCGGTTCTGTAATTATGCTTTTTGCGCTTCCTTCTTCTATTTATGTGTTTATGTGCTATTGAGTTTGTGTGCACGCAATAAAACAAACAAACCATATCAACTCGCCGCTTTTGTGGTGCACATGGTCATCGCCACTTGTTGCACCCATGTTTCACTTGAAACGTCAGACAAAGTAGCTTGGCTTCCTACCTTTCATCTTTCACGATTCCTGCGGTTTCACTGTGAACAGAGGTCGCTTCAGACATTGATTCCGTAGTCATTCGCTCGGTTTGTTTTGCCGTTGTTGCAACGATCGGGCCACTCATTGGCTCAACCACCTGAAATGGCGGTTTTGCTCAACGTTATTCGTTGGGTCACTTGTACATCTAGTGCATTCACGCTGACAATGACCTGGTTGACAGCCCCGCCCGTCTGAAGAACAGGTTACAGAAACGGACCACCAAAAACACACAGCACATTAATTCCACCAACGGAATGGAGAAAAAAGAAATTGAACATCACCAAACCATAGTCTTCTTAACACCAAAGCATTCATTGACCAGTCGATGGACATCAGTCCTTTGTGTTCTGCGATTGTCAACAAAAGCGGACTTTTCGAGGGTCGGGTGCTGTTTTCGAATATGCCTGTGGACTTGCACCGACCACAAACATGTGAATGTGCACCCAACAGCCTTGCATGCAAACGGTTGTGGGGCGTAGTGGAATCTGGAACAATAATCGATCAGGAAAGTTTGCTTTAGATTACATTAAGCTTGCTGATTGACATGGATTGCCAGCATGGGTTACATTATTTTTTTGTATTGGATCACATTTCGAAATTCGTTGATGGTGGTGCTGACTTTGACCAGCGTAAAAGCTGTCCCAAACAACTGATAACGAACAAACGATCGAAGCAATCACACTGTATAGGTCTGCGGTCTGTGTTCAACCAGAATCGCAGAGAACGTGGTGGTTCACCTACCTGTAGACGTGCTGCGCCAAGAATTTGTACCATTCTGCTCCTCCATTTCCACCCTTGTCAGTCTTGCCCAATGCCACGTTTGTGGTGCACCGATTGCAGCGGTTGCTCATTGGCACACCCTTGTGCTTGAACAAGGCTGGCTCACTCGAATCCGGGGTCGTTCGAACTTGCGATTGTGTCTTTGTTGATTTTTTACGAGATCGCTGTTGATGTTTGGCTGCGCTGAAACCTCACATTGCATTGCCTATGCCGAAGCTAGCTGAGTATTGGATTTTTTACTCATTCTTAGTTACACACAAACACAGCACATAATGCAGAAATCAAAAAGCCTTACCGTTTTATCGCCAACTTTGTTCGTTGCCGTTTCTGATTATCCTGGAAAAAATATTTTTTCATAAAAATTTCTAGCAGCATACTATCAAAATCATGAAACAACACAAAAGAACCAACGGTATGGACAAACAGTCGTTTGAGCAGTGCTTTGAAACGAGGATGCTGTCTGACATGTTGACGTGTGGCCAATTGCGTATAGCTGGTCAAATCGGGGGCCAACTTGTGCACAACTTTGACATGATTCACCATGTGGGACCGACTGAACATGAGATGGCCACACACCAAACACTTGAAACGTTTGCCCAGTGGAAGGTGTACCCTGAAATTGAGCTACAAGCTTTGAATGCAAACATCCAACGACTGTGACTGCGATTGGAGTACGACAGGGCGAAATTTTACGCTGGTCAATGTCAGTGCGCGCCAACCCTCCTAAAAGCAATACGGCCCAATATGTTGCCATGGCCGGTCGTAGTGCTTGCCTCCATGCACTGCTCAATGTGTTGCTGATGTTTCACATTGTAGTGACATCACAATTCCCAAACTACGGGTCATGGTGTAAACGCAACTAACTGTTCAACGTGAATGGTCAACCGATGATGGTACTGTGAAGGTGTCATTTGTAGACCAGTGCGATTGACAGGCACTCGACATTGACGACAAAAGTCGATGTACGTCACACCATTGTGCGTGAATGTAGTGGTCGGACTGAAAATATCGATGTGCTTTGGAAACCGACAAGCAAATGTCACAGTCAAAAATTTTACAAAATATTCCACACCGATCGGATATCGTTAACAGACTGTTGGATATGCAAACGCTGTCAGCCACTCGAGCAATGACGACCGATGTCAGTGGCTGATCATGACCATTAGTCGGTGAAACATCATGTCTGAAAAACATAGACAGTGCCATAAATGTGCCAGAAAAGCAAAAAATCAATATTAATATGATCACCTGTTATGGCCTTCCTGCATTGTCTCTCCCAAGTCCACGTCGCAGTCCGGAACTCGCACTTCAACATCCGGCACTTGCGGGTCCCGACTAAGACCGGCATCTGGGTTGTTTGACTGCAGATCGGGAAAACACTTGGCCAGCAGATGTTTGATTTCGGTGTCAGAACTGGAGTCGGATTGTTCGCTGCGATAGAACTGCTTCGGAATCGATTCGAAGTCGGCAAAATCACCGCGTTTGTGATGCGTCTGCACGAAATGCCCCAGCAGCAAGTGACTGTCAGCGCAACGAAACACCTTCCTCTTCAGTTTCTTGCACAACAAGCAGCTGAATTGACACGATTGAAAATGACACGTGGTCACGTGATCGAGTATCGCACTTGTCAAGACGTGTTGTCGACAGCGACGACACACGATGGCATGGTCATCAGGCTGTGAAACATCAGCCAGCTCGCTCTTGATCGTTGATAGAAGGCTGATATGTGAATCATCGGCTATGAATGTATCCTGTGGCTTCATGCACTCATCGACCGGACTGGATGATACCGTGAATGGCATGTCGCCTTGATTATCAGGCAACCGACCCTGTACACGTAATGTTTCAATCGCCCGGTCGACTTCGACATTCAGTTCGGTCTCGATGTCCGGTCTGCGTTGGTCAAGAACCTGGAAGGATTAGTCCTGTTCTAGCCTAATCTTTTTGGCCGGAATGCTTAGGCCCAATCCTTCCCAGCCTGAACATTCGAATTGAATGTGGGCTTATTATTGGAGGCTACATAGGATACCCTAAAAACAGGCCTGAATACTCCAGGCCTGAATCTCGGACATCGAATCTGTGTCCCCATCGCACAATAAGTCACAACAGGTGTCATTTATGGACGGCCTTATCGATGTGCCACATCAAGGTGCAGTTTGCCATTGGCGAAACACTTTTCAGTGTCAGTGCTCTCATTGCCATTAATTTGAAGTTTACCACATCAAGCCCAATTACGAAAATATACACAACTTCACATAACAGCAACAAACAAACCGTATCCTCGCCGGCCGCCTGCGAATGAAAGTATTGCAGATGTTTCACAATCGCATACCGACTGACAGCCCTGCAGTGGCAGACAGCGCACGCGTATGGCTCGTATTTGTAGTGATACTCGGACAGGTGGTTACGCAACGCTGATAGGTCGGGACTCTCGTGCGTACGACACAGGTGACAGAATATGGACATGATCGGTGATGTTTCATTCAACGAACGATCGAAAGTGAAATTATGTGGGTTCTGCAGAACGTCAAATGTGGAAAAACAAAATTTGGATTTCACGCAGGCTTAACATTTTATGATTGAAAGCAAGTGAAGAACAGCAGTCTCTCAAAATCGACTGAGTTATGCATGAACTGGGCAGGAACAAACAAAGCGACCACACTGACAGGCGAAGTCCGAATTAGTGTCCTCCATCATAAATATTGGCACTCTCCGCTCTGTGCTGCAAACGAAGAAATGTTGATGTCGAAAACAAAAGCGCAAACATCAAGGCAGCGAAGAAAGCAAACAAGAATATGCTGAGAACGTCATGCGAGTTTAGTGCTCGTTGATCGTTAGTTTTGGGCAAGAGGTGCAAGCCTGCAAGCCTCTTTGTTCGTTTTGCAGTGGCACTGATGCATCCCACACCAGATTGCAGCAGTGTGCACGCCAATCACGATGTTTTTGTTTGTGTGTTGTGCGATACACCCAGGCAAGGCATCTCACGCTGGTTTTTTGGTTTTTTATTGCCCACCGCCCCTACACCACTGCTGCCTCAAGGCTATTTTTCTGGGCTGGTGTTCGCACTTTTCAAATGTCGCGCCCTTTTTGTTTTGTTCATATGAGCAACGATGTTGGAGCCTGCAGGCGTTGCTGACTGTGCAGATTGAACAAACCCACTTTGAATCGCTGCTTTGATTTCTCTTCTCTCTTCTGCCTCTCATGCGGACGCTGTTCAGCGCCGCACAAACTCGATTTTCCTCTCTCTTCTGCACACAAATCTCGATTCTTTTTGAACGCAGAGAGCGACAATTCAGGCCATCCATCATGAGCATGCCCCTTCGTTGCGAACACTGCGCGTCCGAGTCAATGGATTTGGGTGCGATGCGTGATCACCTGTCACGTGAACATCTGCACTATCACCCATTCGCGTGTGTGTTGTGTGGACTGGTCGATGTCAATCAATACACATTGAGAAAACACATTGAACTTGAACATTGGCACAAAACAACAGAGTTGGGATTGGAGGTCGGGTTACGGGAAGGGATTTTATTCAAGAAGATAATGCGAATTGTGTTGTGTGCTTTTGTTTGCCCATCTGTGCGCCAGGCCATCGTCAGTGACCGCGGGACAACAAAAGCGCACGTAAGCTGATCATATGAAGCGGAATCATACTTGGTGAATCTTGTACAGTTTTGGCTCTGCAAGACCAAATCACCGCCAATCATCTGTTTGCATTGTGGCTCTCTGACATCTGTCATTCCAAGTTCCAACACCGTGTCATATTCAAAGCTCCGTGTGAAACATCAACTTGTCCATTTGACAAACGACGATCCTCAACTCAATTCACGTTTCAGGCATCGATCATGGATCTGCGGGACTCTGAGAAAGAATCGTTCCTTAATCTGTCGATCGATCGAATTCTGCATGAGTCTGTGCAGAGCAATGAAACATCAGCCAGCCCCAGCCGTGCCGCACTGTCGGACACTGTCTGCAAACCAGCCGTTGCTAAACACTCAAAATCGAACGTTGTTCGCCGATTCCGATCCTCAAAGTCATTAACCGCCGCTAGTCGAGCGACAAAAGTTCGACAAGCAAAACGTCGCAAACTCAGCTATAAATCGGTGAAAAATACAACAGTCAACCCGCACAGCAAACATCAGTGCAATATTTGCTCGGAAATACTGCTTGTGCCAAAGTGGAATCGCGGCCATTACTATCGATATCACGTCACACAGCGACACTTGACCGATTTGATGTTTCAATGTCAACTGTGCGACTACGGCACTAACAAGGAGTACCAATTGACCAATCATTTTGTATCCAATCACCCGGATCGATTGTTGAGCCAAGACATGCCCAAATACAAGACCCATCAACGATTGCACAACATTCCACGCGAGTGCTATCGAAATCGAACCGATGAACTCAGGGTACGGTAGCAAAATTAGCTCTGATTTGAGAAGAACAAGGCGACGAATGGAAAGTGACTGACACATATGACTACTAATTTTCAGCCCCTAGTCGAATCCCTGGTCGGTGAGTGTTTCGGCACGCCCTACTGGAACGTGCTTGTTGTACTGGACACTGATGACGTTGAATGCACCGCTGGTTACTCAATGCCGAACAGTTGTAGCTCCAGGTGAGAAGTGCATTAAATGGAACATCAGCTGGGAGCTACATACTAATGAGACAATCTGTCCTATGTTCTTTTTGTGTCACAGGTATAAAAAATTGTATGAAACCGAGCTATTTCAGTGTCCAACAACCAGTCTCGTTTGTGCATCGTGGTGTGCACTACACGGATTACTGTAGTTCGTGTCAACGTCGTGTCAGTACCTACACCATGTCGAATTGCCCGCCACCAAAGCGATTTGTGGTCTCGTGTCGCTATCACGTCAGGTATATATATGTACATACTGTAAGCCACTCTTGCCTTATGTCATTCCGTTGTGGCCTGGAGCTTATTTCACTGTGTGTATGAAAGTGGTGCATTTTGGGTAACCCTAAGACAGCTCCCTTGAAAGAGAAAACATATAACTTTTCGATTTTGCGAGAAGTGCACAAGTCCAAGCCTAAGCCTAAAAGTAAGCCTATAAGCCCCAAGTCTAACCCTAATTATAAAAATGGAAAGTTGTGACAGATTAATATTATCTATTAGTAGAAGACACCATAAAAAGTGAGAGCTTGATGAAGGCAGCAATGAAAAGGAAAAAAACAGAGAAATAAATGAAGGCAAAAAAGCGAGCAAGAGCAAATTTAAAAAAATTGCGCAAAAATAAAAACTTTTTTTGTAAAATACTAAATAAACTAACAACCTAGCCCCATAAAAAGCAGAGAAAAAACGAGTTCCTAGAGAATCGGCTTTTACAACCATTTTCTAGACTAGGAAAATTAGAAATTAAATTAAGTCTGAGATAAAGAAAAGTCAATTTTCCAAATGGCATGGGGTTTCCCAAATATGCGTAAGCACTGCAGAACATCAGCGCGACACATTTTGAGTGAAACAGACTGAACCAAGGGTTGTACTGAGCAATAATTGCTGATATTTTACAGTACATGGTGGTTTGCAACTGATATCGCGGTGGGTCACCATCGAGATCTTTATATTTCAGAAAATATCATCGTCCAAAAAATCTGTCCAAACGGTATAAATGCGCCATGTCGGATTGCGGTTTCGATGCGTGCTATGAGAGGTCCATGGTCAACCACGTTCAGACTGTGCATATGGTCACTGCAAAGACACTAAAAAATTCCTATACGAACGACCATGTATCGGACAACGAAAGCAGCATCGTGCGACAGTTGACCAAGGAATTGTTCGGAAAAGCCGCCTTGTGAGTATAAATAACTAAATTTGATCATAATGAAACCGAGGTTCTTGAAAGCGCCCATGAGTTCCGCATCATGTTTTCGGTTGCCCGTTTCGACACCGGTTCCTTGAACGAGTAGTGCACCTTGTTATCGTCAGAGTACGAATGTACCAGATGGCCATGTGACCTTAGAAACCAACACGAGCTCGCTTACGCGCCACAAAGTCCGTCAGTGGCGCGGCGCGTCGTCAGTAGTGTATGTAAGGTCATTTGTGAAACTTCAGCGATCCAAGTGGTCTCGTGAAACCACCGTCGCAGTCGAACATCAGAGTCGATCAAACCAATCCATCGGTCATGACAACGACACCGATGACATCCAGGCGCACCGCAACCGGTCTGCATCGTCAGTCCAAGCCCAAGAATGAGACATCATCCAAACGGGACCCAATATCGTTCATACATCGTACAATCCACTACACCGATTACTGTGCACAATGTAAACGGACAACAACAACGTACACCGAGGCAAATATGCCGCCATCGGTCAAATGTTTTCAACTGTGTAAGGACCACGTCAGGTCAGGTTGTTTTTTGTGCTATTTTGGGCAGCTTTCACTTTTTGTGTCTGATTCGTCCCAGCATTAAATGCATGCCACAGTTGAAGTGTACATAGGTCTATGCCTCTGCTGTGACGAGCTACCCTCGATTGAAGCACGTACAAAAATTAGGTACGGGTCATTTTCAGACGGACGCATTGGCGACCGAAATGCAAACAGTACAAATGTAGCGCCAGTGGTTGTGCGTACGCCACCAACATGGTACAGAACATGTGCACTCATGTGAAAAGGGTGCACAATCTCGTGGGCATCTACAGCAGACGCCAATTCACGATACAAGAACGGGAACTGATCATGCGATTAACACAAGAGTTATTTGTGAAAGTCTGACTGATTTTATTGTTCCATGCTTCTCTGTGTGGAAAAACCCGATGCTTTTCTTGTTGTACATTCTGTAATTCTGTTGCAAGCTCGTGCTGCATGAACACAACATTGTGATGTTTGACATTTGTGACGTGAAATCAAGGTACAGAGTGGCGCACCTTGCAATCCCCAAACTAAATCAGAGATTCCGCAACACTTTAGGCAGGTCCATTTGCATAATCCTAAAGGACAACATAAATTGCTAATCTGGATCCGTCCATGTCCATTTCTGTCGCTCTTCGTAATTTCAGTTATCACAATATAACTGCAGTGCCGTTTTTGCGCACCAAAAATTCGGAATAATTTGTTGAACTGGCAATTGACACAAAAAGGTTCATGTGCACCCCACGACCCGTGCAGATTGACAAAAACGTGTGCCGCGCGCGCGTGTCCCGGTGATTAGACGATTTTGATAATTTTTCACATAAAGTCCGCATCGGTATAGTATACCTAGTGGTTCGGACCCACCTTTCGGTAATTGTTGCGGCCGAAAAATGATCATATTACACAGCACAATAGAACTTTAGTTCCGAAGTTGGAGCACGAATATTTTTTACATTAAGTTTTTTTCAGTAATCTATCGCGCGCGCGTGTGTGTACCCCCAGGTTGTTGTCTTTGGCCGGAACGCTGAAGAAATTTGTCGTCTGCTGCCGATAGGTTGATTAACGACCGGTGATTACAAGTGCATAAAATTGGTCGTCAGGTGATGTGCGCTTCGGTTCAACAGTGTTGGATACAAAATTCATGATTCGCTTCCGTGGATGCGATGAGAGTTGAGCTGACACAAAAAATGCGTGGAGTAAAGCATCACACAGACGGAAACGGCTCTCAAATACCAGCAAACGTTTCTTGCATCAGTGGGTACCACCGAAGCCCCAGGCTGCATGCGAATGGTTCACCTCAGGTTGTATGGATGTGTTGAACAGTTTTTCGCCAATACAATTATACATGCATGTATATGTACATACAATCCCTGTCACAGTTAATCTGACTTCAAAAGTTTCTTAATTTTCGGGATCTGTCAATTTTCATGAAAACTTTCTCTTTGATCAAGCAAACAAGTGAAGATGAATAACCACTGACATTATGATTGTATGGTTCTTTCATGCATATTTTGTCACAAAACTTATCGTGCATTATTGTTCATCGTGCCAAAAAACGCGAACCTGTGATTTGTGCACTCAGCATGGATTGAAAAGATAGTACGTACGGTCTTTATGTTTTTCGCACAGGTGTAAATTTGTTTGTTTTTCGTTTGCTAACATTTTTTCAGCGGTTCAACGTTGCACGGGTTTTTTAGGTTTGAAAATTTATAAGAGAAATAGAACATTTTAGACAAAATAATGTCGTAAAGCGATAAGAAGCTTCGAAGTCAAGGCACTAAACAACGTGCACAGTTATAGTATTGGTCGCACAATAACTTTATAAGAATTGGTCAAATTTTTTTCCTGAATCGCAAAGCAGGCTTGTGACCGGGCAATGACGTTGCGTTGCGCGATCACACACAAAACACGTAGTGAAGAGAATGTTTCAGACCTGCGGCAACGTGGTTGATCTGCTAGATTATTTTCAGCTGAAAATGTTTTGTGAGAATCACAAATAGCACAGTAGTTAAGAGTGACTGAACGTGAAAATCAGGATTGATTTTGATGAATTCTTATGTGGTCATTGTGCGACCAATATACATAGGATCAGGACAGTTTCGTACGAAGCAAAGTATTACATCGTCACACGTGTAAAGGGCGCAAAACAAAGTGCAAAATGTATATCACTGGTACTGAAACATCATACCTGCCAGCCATTCACCGTCCATCTGAAAAAATAAGGACAAAATTCCAAAAAAGCAGGTATGTATGATAAACAAAACCCGGGATTGCATTACAAACGTTTGACTAAAAATCAAGAAAAATTTTAAAAAAGCTAACACCGATCGGACAACTATTATGTACAGGCGTGCAACATAGACTATTCTCACAAACCACAATGATAATTATTCACAAACTAGTAAATATTGGTCGCACAATGACTTTATAAGAATTGGTCAACTTTTTTTCCTGAATTGTAAAGAGGGACAGTGACGGGGCAATGACGTTGCGTTGCGTGATCGCACACAAAGCATGTAGTAAAGAGAATGTTTCAGACCTGCGGCAACGTGGTTGATCTGCTAGATTATTTTCAGCTGAAAATGTTTTGTGAGAAACACAAATAGCACAGTAGTTAAGAGTGACTGAACGTGAAAATCAGGATTGATTTTGATGAATTCTTATATAGCCATTGTGCTACCAATACCACAGCAACATCACACAACATAAAACATGCAGAAAACCGTATCGTGCAATTTGGCAAAGGACACACAAAAATATCCTGATAATCTACAAATGTAAGTCTCATATAATGAACCGTATTCGTGGGAGAATTTTTAAATTTGGTTACACGTTCATGTGGTATTCTCAATATATACCTGGTGTGGTTACTGTACACGTTTTTTCCGTGATTCATTTCATTACCCATAGGTATCCCAGAGGTCAACAAACAGTTTTAAATACGCTTTCTGAATTTATGCACTGAAGACATTAACGTTTAATTAAAAGTAAACGGCATGCTATTTTTGGTCTGAGCCATACCCTTTGTTTGCACTAAGTGAGCTATTCAAAATACGTTGTTAAAATATGTACAGAATCCGAAAAATCACAGAGCAATACGCTAAATAGACCACCGACAAAACTTTGAACGAATTTGAAATAAAGGCGAGCTAAAACTGTAGCATAAGGCAGAGCATCAAGCAAGTTCTCCACAATAAATCGTGATGCGAATCAGAGCTCATTGTGTGTGTATAATTGCAGGCGGAAATGCGAACATACGAACTACAGTACACAGTAACTCAATACTCGAAAATAAAAATTAAGAATAATGTTAAAAACGAAAAAGCTTTCAAGGCCACGGTCTCCACACAGTGCTGGCAGCCAGGGCAGCACTCAAATAGTCATTGGTGACGCCCTGGGCCTTGCTTAGGTGTTGCGCAGAGAGGGCGGCCAACTGCAACAGACGTTGATGGGGGTCGATGGGGTTGGGGCCCGGGGGGTTGATCGCAGTGGCTGCGGCAGTGAGCAAGCCCAGATAGTTGCGTTGTGCGGGCACACGGATGACTCCGGCGGGCACGGGCTTGGCCTGCGTCGAGATTGACTCAACAGAAGGTGGGTCGGGCACAACACCGCTGTTGGTCCAGGTGCTGTTTGGGGACAGCTGACCGAGACTGCTGTTTGGACTGGCGCCTGCGTTATCGAGAAAAGATAAAGAGGGTGTCAAATACATGTAACTTGATGGAGGTAATATGGCGATCGGACACATTCGGATCGGCCGGTCCGTCGGACTGGTATTTTAGTCGACGTCAAAGTTTTGAGTTTGACACTGGTTAGAAATCATTAAGGCGTAACGTGCCTCCCCAGTCCCCAGGCTGATCAGCACCGAACCGATCACCTACTTTCCTGCCGCCCCAGTAATCAATAAGTTCGATTGTACGCGATAGCGAACTTGAGAAAAGGCGGGTAAAATCACGAGGGAGGTTCAATGGTCACCTTCGCTAGTGGACGCACTGTGTCGTGATTCGCCCGATGGTGTCACCGTGTTGATCACACATCGACGTTTCGGTTCGCTGCCTGTTGGGGAGCACAACGGCAGACTGGGAGCGCGACGACGTCGAGGGGTTGAAGGTGTTGTTGCGGCTGCAGAATGAATAAATAAAAAACCACGGTCAGTACAAAAACGATGAACACTGACATCAAACTTGATGACCGCAATGGATCGGATCTGCCTTGATCACGTGTTCTTTTTTTCAATTTTAGTTTTGAGATTACTGAACCTTCCGATTTCGACAGCAGTTTGTGCAGCAAAATTTGTTTGCGCACTGTCTGGGAACGACCGTGATTTAACTCAGAATTGTTCCGGTGGGTTTCACTCACTGAAAAAGGTCACTGGACCGAGATATATTGTAAATGCCAGCCGGGTGTGGTCCGATCCAATCACCAAATTTCACATCACAAACAGACTTCATGTAAAAAAAATCTAATGGTCACACGCACGTTGACCAGTCGCCCCATCACCACTGGACGTGATTGCCTTGTCCTGTTGAGGTGCCTGTCCGAATCCGGGCAGTTGTTCGGTGCCCGTCCCAGACAATGACCTGGTCGCGTCGTCGCTGATGTTGTTCAAATAGGTCAACAAATGTGCGATCAACTTTTCGTGCGCCACGAGTGACGTGATCTTGGGTCCACCCTCGTCGCGGACTGGGTATGTGCACTCCTTGAATTTGTGCACCTGACGGATGCACTCAGAGTAGCCAGCCAGGAACTGACCAACCGATAACGCATCGCGTTTGCCTGAAGGAGAAAATATAAAGAATAGTGTGGCACTTCTTTTTCAATAAGATTAATTTTTCGATCCTAAAAGAATGAACATACTGAGAGCTATCAAACCTGGTGATGTGAGCGAACACGTCTTACAAGCCACGTGATCTTGTATTTTAGATACATTGAGGTTAAAGAATGTCACTAATTTTGACCATAGGTGAAAGCTGTATCCTGATCCTGATAACTGACAACTTCACAACAATGCAAGTCATATAAGTCATGTGACCAAGGCAGATCCCTATCCGTCCCTATCCCCAAGTTTGATGGAAGCATGTTTTTTTCTGACTAAAACCCACTCGATTGCTGTTGATTGCGCAAACACTGGACGTACTGCACCGTCATTTCAAGTATGTCCGCTTTTTCCCATTTGGAGTGTCCAGGTGTCTGAAACGTTAGCCAATTAATCAATGTTGATCACATTACATGTCAAAGCCATTTGTGCGTTTTTCCTGCCTGATTCTGCCGTATTCACAGACAGCAGGTGGACCAGGTCATCGTCAGTGCAAATGCACCAGATGACCATGCATCCCCAAAAAGGCACCTGTTCGTATAATACAATCATTTTTTAGATCAGGTCGTCAAACGATTGATCACCGACCGCTTTTTTCATCGAATCCATCAATATCGATTTCAATTCCATCAATGATCGATTAATACGAGCGCGTCTACGTTTCTCCATCAACGGTTTGTTCGTCTTTCTGCCCGACCCATTATCATCGTCACCGACTGGGTCCATGTCAAAGTCCGGGGCCAGCGATTGCATATTGTCAGTTACACAGATATAATTTATACTGGCGTCTTCGTCTGAAGCGGGATTCTTTGAAGTTCAACAAACAAGAAATCCTCAGAAATGAACAAAAATTGACTGAGCAGCAAGTAGCCAGATAGGCGTTCACTACGTTACTGATTGCCAAAGAGCTACCTAACATCCAGCAGATGCCACTGCAATCAGCCAACCAAGCCTCATCATGTCCAAGCCACCTATTTTCGAAAAAGTTCAAAAATAGGTGTCCAATCCATAGCTGTTTGCGTGCCATGTGTACAGCTACGTGGGCGTGTGTACTGTCGCGTGCAGTGCAGTCGACAAAAAATGCATAACAACCCATCACACACGGTGCGCGCACTTATGGAGCAAACGCACAGTCGGTTTCAGCCAGCAAACTTGTATTGTGTGCGCTGTGCTCACGCGATATGTAAGTCACCATTTTTTATGGTTGAGACTCAAAAATCGGTTATCCTTTCCGGCGACAGGTGCACATAAATTTCGAAATCAGGGTACTACTGAAACTCGTCCCTGTGGTAATCTTGGCACTGACTTGGGATCAGCCTTAAACCTATATGGACTAGGGTTAATCCAATATCCAACAGTTGGGCTTGTATACGTTTAGACTTTGGCCGAAACATAAGCCCATTTTTGGCATAAGCCCGACCTTAATCCGTAACCGAGCTACCGGATACGAGGCTTTGTAGTGCCAAAATCAGTCAAGGCAGTGGTCGGACCCATAAAGTCAATCTGAAGCGCGCATTGTGTACAAAGCTGTTTGAGTGCATAGCATCATCGCCAAACCGGCTGCGTGCGCCAGGCACGGGACGGCACGACGTGACGCGCTTGCAGCTCGCAATTGTGTATTGTCAGTCACAGTGGTTTTGTCATTTATCCCCATCCTCAAAACGCTGACGCTTTCCATACCAACTTTACACTCGCAGCGCACGTTCTTAAACTGGATCAGCAAAAAAAGTGCGACTGACTGCGACTGTGAAAGTGCGAGACTATAAAACTTCGATGTATAGACATGTCCATTGAGGAAAATGGCACTTGCTATATTTGGGAACTGACATTTGGTTCAACGCCATGTTCGCTTAGCAAAAAGTACAAAAAAGTTTAAAAACATGAAATTTTCATGATCCTACAGATCTACTGTAGATCGGATCACAAACAAAAAACTGCGGTGCGCTCGCGCAAAAAAGAACGTGTCGCTGAAACAATTACGTATGTGCCCCGTGTGAAGATTATTGACATTTAGGTAATCACATGAATTGGGGCGGAGTTCTGATGAAACGGAAATACAAGTAGCAGAATTCGAGAATATAACAGAAATGATGAAAATCCTTTACATATTAAATTTGTTTTTCATTTCTCACAACTAACGTAATCAACATCGCCGACCTGGCCATGCCGACAGGCAACAAAATAAACTTACAGTATGTACCTATGTTCGATTGCCCAAATATCGCCTGCAATCCGCTGATGCTGTAAACACAACTGGTTCGGCTTGCGACTTGAGCGCACGCACAACCAACTGAAACAGCTCGCGCTGAGAGCGGTGAAAATGGTCTCGCGCGCGAAAAAAGCAGCACACGCGTGCGCCCACGACTGATTTGCACTCAAGGTCGCTGACAATGCTTGTGCGCTGGGTGCATGACGTGACACGGGACACAAAAGGGAATGCCGCCGACACATTACGACACAACTGCCGCTATTGGTGTACAAGTGTTAGGTTGGACATTTAAAAAGACGTTTCTTTCCATCTTCAAATTTTCGTCCTAACTTTGCGTGAAACGTTGTAGTTCTGCGGCTGGCTATGGCCATATGATTCTCGCTGGTGACAAGCAAACCCGACGTGCGTGTACATGCATGCGTGTGTGCTTGCAGACTGGTTTGGTTGTATAGTGCTCGTGTTATTACATTGTCTGGATGTACAGTATGTACCTGTCTCTGCAGAGCTGGCAGCAATGTTTTCGCATCAAAACGTGTGTTGGGTTTGAAATTTGTGGGGATTTCGCGTAAAAATTTGGTTTAAATGCACATCATCACAAAACAAACGAGGTTACTGGAAGTCGCATTACATCGTTCTGTGCTTTGCTGTGCGTAAACATAGACATTGTCCAACACGACATCTGCCGTCAACCGAATTTATTCGCAGCGGCAAATTACAGCTGTGTTGTATGTACTACGCACGCATTGTTGTGGTGCCATGCCCTGTCCCTCAGTCAAAACGCATGTGCGTGCGCGGTCACAACCACAAGCACCATACAGTACCAACCCAGATCGCTGCTGTGTACCTATGCACAGTAGCAAAAGAACTTCGGCATCGGTATTCTTTCACACATTCGCAGTGAAACATCAACGAAAGAACTTCGCAATGCTGAACACGAAACTATGCACAATCTGATGTTTCAGAGAGTCTTGTGATGTAGATAGCTTAAGTTCAGCCACAGTAACTGCCGTCAGTCAGTATCAAACCAGTGTCGAAGATGCACATAAGAATTTGCACGCCGCGTACAGTCACCCAAATCGCATGGTGCAACTTGCTGCAGCACGCGAGTGAGGGGTGAGGGTGCTTTGCCCGTCCGGGACGTTTTTTGTTTGAGAAGTGTGTTTTTGCATTCACCTCACCCTTCCCCACCCATAATTGTGTGGCGCACATTTATGGGCATGCGCTGTCTGCTTTTTTGTCCAAATTGAGTTTACGCTGGTGCACGATGGTGATTACACTTGACGGACCGAGGGACACAAGCTGTAATTGTAATTTGACATGAGACACAATTGTCATTTGGAAATATAGCCGTTCAGGATCCAATAAAATGTTCTGAAATCGAACAACATTTCTTGTACCAATTCATCAATATTTCAACCATGGAGCCCGTCAGCGGCCACGCAGTGCGCACGTGCGTGATAACAATGTGCAAACTGCGTGTGCAATAAAACACGCACAGAGCCAGCGCAACACATGTTCACAAACCGCAGACACCAAATCAAAAGTGCTTGGATGGTTTTCATCAGAAATGTAAACATTGTGCCGTTCTGTCTAAGGTTTCCAGATGTGCCTGTCGCAAGTGGGGTGTACGGTATAAGTTATGTAGTTTTCTTGAAATTTCAGGCACCGGCATCACAATATTATCGATGAACCATGTTGTGTGAAAGCAGGAGCACGCGTGCTCTCTCAACACACAATGTCAAACCAGTTTTGACGCTGTGCCCCATCCTCCCAAACCCACCGAATATTATGCTTACAACAATCGAATAAACACATAAAAACTTTTCGCCGCATGCGCGCATACATGCATACAATCTGAGAATTATCCATATACATAGGTAGGTACCTATGTAAGTAGTCGGGTACCATTATAGGAGAGAGGATCACAGTCCTTACTAAAATATGACGAAATGTGGGCTAATTGTTCAGTCGTCAACTCAAATCGTCATCTCTGGTCGTCCACTCAGGCTAGGACGCGTGTGTTTGCACGTGACTTGCGTGCATTTGATGCCGCGACGACCGCGGACCGCATTGGCGGCGAAACATGCAGTCTATGAGACAGACGGATACCGCGACGATGGAAATTGACGACACTACAGTCATTCTGAGTTGACAACGAGAGCTGACCACCTGCGTCGGCGACATGAATATAAGCCGAAATGTGGGGACCCAATAACGATGAGCGTCATTATTCGATCATAAATGTACGTGTACACGCATACGCATGCAAACATGTGTCCGGGACACAAAAAATGACCTTCACAATCTCTCTCGCAACCCGCGTGCACGCGTGCAGGTGACGTCGCTCTATGCTGCCATCGACGTTGTTTTGTTGTGCGACTCAAAACGAGTTTGTGTATGTCTGTTGCGAATCATCCTGGCTTACGCGTTTGCAATGCACGATTTGCCGATCCGAAGAGAGAGGGGGCTGTTCATGAGCCTAAATTTTCACCACGCAGAAGAAAGTTCGCAGACAATTTATCCAGCATAAACCACCAGTCACTTTTTGAACAACATTTCACTGTTCGTCATATGGTTTTGGCTTTGGAAGGCATCTGTGTTGATCAGCTGATTGAGTCAGCTGTGAACACGGCATTGGTGCGTTCTACGCTTTCGATCAACCTCAAAACTGTCGTTTCAGCAAATCATGGTGTCGCTGTCCACAAATATTATCACCATTCCGGTGTACTGCACATGAGCAGTTCCCCTGCTTGCCCGGATGTCTACCATACCCCGAGCGGACTGTCTGTGCGTGGAAACGAGTCAAAACAACAAAAAAGTGTACTGCTCGGGGTAAACAGATCTGACGAAATATTGTGCAATCAGAAACAGCAAAGTCTCTGTTCCCATAAGTGTACCCCTTTTGTGAAATAAATGCAGGTACCTAGCGTGGGTCGGTTCGAAGCATACCGAATGAATATGGGTATCAAAAAACACAAACAACTTTAGTGATAAGATCGCTAAAATTGTTGTGCTGGCATTATTTATAGCAGCAAGGTGACAAGTGTATGACCCTGGTTACACAAAGCACAACGGGGATAAAAATGCTCGTTCAGCATTCTCTATCAGAAATTTCCACCTTTATGACCGAAGCCACGTGAACACAACACAATTTTTCCAGATAAGAAAAGAGAAACAGCCGAAAACTGCTGTCACAGCTTCATCGTTGGGTTCACAAAGGTGCTGATGTTTAATTACACGACAGAAGATAACGAAAACTTTCACTTTTGGGTGCATTGTATTCTGGGAGAGGTGCAATGTTCTGAATGGAACAAACCCTGTGATCCGGCAGCACAAATCATCATGAAACCAGGTACGGATACAGTTCTACGAAAGCTCGTTCCCAGTGGTACAGTTTAGGTTGGGTTTAGACTCCGGCCATTTGGGCTTGTAGGCTACAGTACCGGGTGCAATTCTAGGCTGAAAGTTGAAGTCGCGTGCACGCGCGTGCGAAACAGTGCAAAGTATAAGCAAAAGTCGAAGTACCTTCGCGTGCACGCGACGTTTTGCGCGTGCGCCGGCGTGCGCTGCCTATGTTTTAGCACAAGGAAGTCGCGTGCACGCGACTTCAACTTTCAGCCTAGAATTGCACCCGGAACTGTGCGTTCACACAAAGTAATGTAATAGGTCTGCTGAGCTTACTAAGCCCAATGATGATGAGTGAGAACCACATAAACAACGGTGAGTTTTGTCCGTTCGTTCAGTTTTCACAGACCTTGTGCACCAGGTCATCGTCAGTGCGAATGCATCACGGCCACTTGGGATGTGACATCTCAACTACCTACGAGCTGGTTTATGTTCTGTTAAGCATCACTGCTGGTGCAAGCACACAACGATTGTTATCGATGGGGATCTACAGTAAAGGCCCAATCCTAAATCCCCACCCAGGTGCGTTCTTCACCACCCATTCGACAACGGCGCGTCGATTGTCTGATTCGTACAAACATAAAAGACTGAGTGCAGACAATGGCGTAAGACTGTGGAAGAGTTACTCGCAGGATAGAATCCAACAGACGCTCAGCTGTGCAGAGTGCTACAGTCCGACACAACCAAGATCGGTGAGTATACCATACTGCATCATCATGGCACTCTTGTCTCAAAAATTTGTGCTATTAATTTGGGCATCAACATAGCTGGTACAAATTCTGTCCAACAATCCATTAATTGGACACTATTATACGACATCAAGTTGACAACGAATATGTACTGTATAGTCCATCCCAGCTCATAACACTTTTTGTCAAGCTGAAAAGCTTGACAGGATCCAGTGCTGTTCCGGTTGGCTTACGAAAAAGAAAAGAAAGAGAAATCGATTTTTATTTTATTTTTGTGCGCCGTTTTCTCTGACATTGCCTTGCGGAGGAACAATCTTTCACAACGGAACCTGAACCTCCCAAACAAAAGTACCATGAGCTGATGGGCGGACTATACGTATATTTTTGACCTCTCAGCCGTGAGGCGGAATGTGTATGCGATCTTGCTCGGCCGTTGCCACGTATATAAGAGCGAACCTATGTATATCAATTCACAGCAGCTCTTCACGGCGACATGCTCATGAACCAGAATTTTGGTCAGTTAGGCGCTTTCATCGTCGGGTGTACATTGCAGATCTCGAGTTTCGTATCGAACGAGTCGCTGTTCTCCCAATTGAGTGGGGGTGTCGACTACCCAAACGTGCATCCGTCCAACCAGAGCGATTCCCTACTCAGCGAGGTGTTCGATGCGGAATGTTCACTGTTGACATTGACCCTCACCTTCTACTTCTACCTGATTGCCCCGCGGCGTCTAATGGCCAAGCTGGTCCTAATCCCAATGTTGATGTGTGCTGCAAGCCTATTGGCTGTGTGTGTGCTTGGCTTCATTCTGATTGGTCGTCTACTCAAATTGAACGCCAATCACACGCGGGTCGCGTCATTTATGGTTAATAACCAACAATACATGGATTATGTTTCGCAGGAAGATGATAGTAGCACAGGTGCAGCACTGCTCTACTGGCACCGAGTCAGAAAACATGTGTGGGGAAGACAGGTGTCGAAAACGCGAATGAGCGGATTGTGAACTGATCTTTTATTTATATTCACCATATTTGTGATGGAAAATTTGATTTTCCACCAAACTGCATTTGTTGATTTGCTGTTCAATTGCTGTATCTAGGCTGTCTGACACAGCAGAGCAACCGCAGAGCATTGCTTTTTTGTGCTGATGTGCTTGTGATGTGGTTATTTTCAAGCCTGGAATAAAGTATGTTTATATTTTGAAACGTACCCGGCATAAATCACGACATCCACGGGAGATTATCATTGCATCACTGTCAGTTTGAAACGAAGACCGATGGTTCAAACGAGCGTGCACAGTGCGCACTCAGTGTGAAACGAGTACAGGATTGCCCTAGAGCACACGACGAAGCTGATAACAATTGTTTCGGTTGACCGTTTCGACCTTAGTTTTCATTAGATCGGGTTTCGCAAGTCAACTGGTACGGGTTTCCAAAAACGTACGACTTTGATGTAGACTTCTTCCCAAAACCATGTGCTTCATGTGATAAGCAGTAAACAGGTTTCCCCACACAGGGGAGATTAAAAGCATTGTGCGCCCAGCTCGTTGAACATGAACACAAAAATTTGAACCTCTAAAGTTCCATAGAAAACTGGGTTCAACCAAATAAATACAGTGGTGCGTAAAATCACCATGGTTATGCCAGGATTAATACAGCGTCCATCAACAGGTCGAGTGCAACGATTTCGGCATTGATTATCTGTGTGCCAAGACGTGCGACGAAATGATGACCGGGCAAGAAGAGAACCCCGAACGGAAAGCCGAATGCAAACAGAAAGTGCGACAAACCATCACGCAAAAGATCGTTAGTGACTGAGATCATCTAGTCTACAATTTATAGCATCTTCCAGTAACCTAGAGTACATTTGCATTCGTTGCAGGCATAACGCGATTAGGACATTTGGAAAAAAGCATGTTTTATGACAAAATAATAGATTGATTACGCAGTTGTATTTGTCGTTACTGTGCATGGCGCAGTCAACTGCCTGAGACCTGCTTTTATTTCGATACACTGTAAAAATCATATCAACAAACGTAAGTCACAATGGCCAGTAGGCATCACACAGACCACACGGTTCACTACCATTACAGCAAGATGATAGCCAACTCAACAGAACCTGAGAATGAGGAGAATCCTCACGGAACTGTTCAGAACATTTGCACACAAAATGCATCCACCCTTGACCAACGACATAAAGTTAAGCATACATATTTTCGGCCATGAATGACATTTTCCTGGGCAAATGGAGATAGTCGTCCAGATAGGCAGCCAGTTCGTCAACGGAAACGTTGGCTGAATTTGAAGGATTGGAAGTCGATTGCTCTTGCTGGCGCTCGCGAGCCTAAAAAGCAGGGAAATAGGGAAAGAGAACCAGGAACATCAGTGTTGGAGGTGGGGGTTGGGGGGGGGGGTAGCCCCCAGTACAGTAGCAATCCCCCAATGTTTGGCATGGTACAGCAGGTATCCCCCGAATTTTCACCCCGGTACAGTAGGTATCCCCCCGATTTTGCACCAAAAGTGCCAATTTTTGATCAAAATGGCCAAAATTAGTGTAAAATCAGTGCTTATTGGCCAAAATTGCGCAAATACTACGTTTTCACACGATCCACACATAATACAAACATTAAAAATTTTCACCCAAAAACCTAAGCCCCCCTAGGTACATAGCCTCCCAGGCCATCGGCTCTGGAACAGTTGGAGCCTCCCAGGCCATCGGCTCTGGAACAGTTGGTATCCCCCTCTCCGAGCCCGGTACAGTAGGTATCCCCCTCCAGAGTACCTCCAACACTGAGGAACATTGTGCCGAAGGAAGATGTTGGTGGGTCGCCACAGCACCACCAAATTGTTGTTTTCAAACCCCTCCAGCCTACACCGCCCCTGGGACCACACTGCAACTGCACGGAAGAGAAATTTAAGAGACTGGTGTATTGGTCGCACAAGGACCATATGAGAATTCTGTCCGTCATTTCGACCACCTTCTCACCCTTTCCTGTCCCGGTTTTGTATTTATTTTTCATTCCCGTAGCTTACACACCCTGTTTTGTATTTATGTTCATGTCCGTAAACTCCACACCCGGTCTTGTAATTATGCTTCTTTCCCTTAACCTTCTTATTTATGTACTATTCAGTTGGTGCCGACGCAATAAACTAACCATATGAGAATCCATTCAAGTTGATGTTCAGGATTCCAAAGATGAGCCACGCCTAACCACTGTGCTATTGTATTTCTTACAAAACATTTTCATCTGAAAATAAACCAGCCAGTCAACCACGTTTTTAATCTCTGAAACATTTCGCTTACTGCATACTTTATGTGTGATTTATATACGTTGCCGCGCAACGTCAATTTGAATTTTCTGGCTTGTCAATTCAGGAAAAATTTTGCATGGATTCTCATATAGTCATTGTGCGACCAATACCATTGTCGGAGAAACTAGTGTCCTGGGAGGACCCCTCTTCTGCCCAGTGCTGTGGCTACTTTTGCGGGGCGGGTAGGGTACATAGGTGGAAAAAATCGGGGCGGGTAGGGGGTAGTGTACCTGGGATTTTGGGGGGGGGGGGGCATCGGGGGGGGGGGGGGGGGGGGGGGGAGATTTTTCGTGGCGGGTATGGTACAACACAAGTTTTTTTGGGTGCCTGTTTTTATGTACTAAAAAGTGCATATATCGCGCGCAGCGCGAGATTTTTTGCACTTTTTAGGGTTTTCGGTCGAAATTTGGGCATTTTTGACCGAAAAATGGGCATTTTGGGGGTAAAAATCGGGGCGGGTAGGGTACCAGGGCGGGGCGGGTAGGGGGGTAGGGTACCAGAGCGGGGCGGGTAGGGGGGTAGCGCACCAGGCCGGGGCGGGTAGGGTACCATTGGGGGGGGCTCACCCCCCCCCTAGCCACAGCACTGCTTCTGCCCCAGGAACAATGTATAACTACACGCTGCACTTGCCAGAATCGCGTTTTACCGCCAAGACAAAGTTCTGGGTCGAAATTGCACCCGTAACCTGGACATGTGCAGATGCAAGGTGCAACTCACCCTTCGTTCCACGACAGCACATTGCTGGGGCTGAGCCAATCGCGATCGAACGAGACACACCATTGACTCAATATCACTACCACAATCGGTGATTATCGATTGGGCCAATCCGGCACGGCAACGTTGCAATTCATTGACACTCACACACTGACGGTAGTCTGTTGTTGATGATTGTGAGATCGACGGGACAGGACTGGATGATTGTTTGTGTTGTTGAACAGCACATGGACATGTTTTGGTCGACTTCAAGCGATGACGAGAGGACAGGAAGATGTTGGGCAGCGAATAGGGTCGATAGCGAACGTGATGGAATTGGGACGAATGGGTGTAACGCGTGGAGGACTCGTGCTGATCGATACGCGACAATCTAAAAATGTTTGCTTTGCTTTTGCTTCCCAGTGCATGATTGACCTGACCTTAGAATAAGAAACGACCGACCACATGCGTGGGGGCATGACTAATTTACCTGCATGGTTTTATGCATCACTGGAAAGCAATATGACAAACAAACAGACCACATGCGTTGTGTAGCGCTAGCGCATAGTGAACCGGCCTTGACCCCAAAAACTTCAACCAATCCCGCTGTTTCATCGATGGCAATTTAAGAACAGGATGAAACGAAAAACGAACAACAACAAACACATCAACCACATCCAGATCCAACCACACCTTTTGTGCGTCGCAGCAGCCGAAGTCGGTTCTAACTCCAGGTCCAGGAGGGCACGTGGCGACTGAAATCTGGTGAATGTCGAGCATTTCAATGGTGTCGTCGACAGCGGCGGTGATGCTTCGTCTGCTGCCGCTTTATTCAGTTGATCATAATGATCATGAACAGGCCCTGTCTTCCGTCGTTGCATCTCCAATCCGAGTTCATTCCGCAGGTTCAGGACGTTTTGCTCCGTTTTCAGGCGTGCCACCGGTGGCGAAGTGTGATTTCTTCGTCTTCTGATTCGTGTTGGTTCTGACAACGATTGCAAAGCGCGAGGTGACCGTGTGCTTCGTCGACTTGAATGGAACGGAACATTTTGAGATCCCAATTGCGTCGATGCCGATGACGACGACGGTTGCTCTTCACTATTGATAAAATTCAACGTTGAAGACAGCGTAGTTAACGTCAGCGACTGTAACTCCTTGTATATTGAATCCATTGCTTGTTATCCTCGGATTATTGCGTTGAAAATTGTCTGGAAAGTGGAAACAGGAGAAAGTCGACAACGTTGTTGACGTGCACTACAGTTTCAAAAAAAGTTTATCTTCTTCTTGTTGCGAAAAACATTTTTTTCAAAAAGCTCCATTATGCACTGAAAAAATCTTGGAATGAGTCAAATGAGCGACAAACTGAAAAAAAATTTTCTAAAAAAAACCGTTTTCCGGAGCCAGGTAATTTTCGAAAAAAATAACTCGGAAAAATTGCCGGTAATTTATATTTCCGAGAAAAAGTGTTTTTTTTGGTATGAAAATGGCGCAAAATTTTCTTGAAGGTTCCAACCTCCAGGGTAGTACTTGGGGGGGGGGTGGGGCCCCCCAAATTCATCTGTCTATCGTCAACACTTTTTGATTTCATCTATCTATCGTCAACACTTATGGCCAAATCTATCTATCGTCAACAAATTTTGGGAGCAATCTATCTATCGTCAACACATTTCGAACCCAAAATGGGTATTTTTGCCTCAAAATGGCTCAAAATCGATATTTTTTGTCCCAAGTAGGCAAACAATCGCGCGGATTTAGTACATCTAAGTACATTTTCATTAATATTTACACATTATTACCGACTTAGTACACTATACTATACCTTGATTTTTGGCGACCCCCCCCCCCACCATCTATCTATCGTCAACAAGTTTGGGTCGACCCCCCCCCCAGATTTCGGACTTGGGTCATCTATCTATCGTCACGTCAACACATTTCGGGTCCCAATCTATCTATCGTCAACACCCTGACCAAGTACTACACTGCCAACCAGTGTAGTTCCTGGGGGGGGTCCCCCCCCTCGGGTACACTATCTCCCCCTCAGGTGGTACACTATCCCCCTATCTCCCCCTCCGGGTACACTATCTCCCCCAATTTTTGCCTAAAATAGGCATTTTTAGGCTTAAAATGGGCATTTTTAGGCCAAAAATGAGTGATTTTCAGGTCAATGTTCTCAAAAGTCGCCAAAATACCCTTTTTCTGAAGAATTTTTTCCAAAAAGGGACAAAAATAGGTCAAATTTTCTACCTCAAAAAGTGACTTTTTCCAGAATTTGGGCCTCCCCCCCTTCCCCCCCCTCGGGGGTACACTATCTCCCCCTCCGAAAAAAACGGAGGGTCCGCTATCTCCCCCTCCGGACCAGGAACTACACTGCTGCCAACCTCTGTTAGAAAATCGTTTTAAAGCTGCTGTCAGAGGTCGCAATCGGGCCGGGTTTGGCCGGTCCGGCCCGAATTTTTGGCTCAGATTTTAACCCAATTTTTGTCAAAATTTTAGCGATTTTTTGAACCTATTTTTTGGTTGAAAATTCATTGTTTTCCATGAAAAAGTCGTCAGATAGACAATACTGATCACATTGACCCCCCCATTAATTGAACCCCCCAAAATGACCCCAGTGAAAAAATAGACCCCCCGGGTTTCATTTCCGACAATACGGTAACCCCCCCCAGGTCATCGGCTCTGGTACAGTAGGTATCCCCCCTCTCCGAGCGCGGTACCAGGTTTTTTTTTCAAAATTTACTAGGTGCAACTTAGGTGCAACCCCCCAATTTTTAGGTGCAAGCTGGCCAAAGTAGGTGCAAGCCCTACTTTGAATAAAAAAAACGCCGATTTTAGGTGTTTTTTTGCCTGGTAATGCGTTTTAACGCTATTTGCGTGCTTTTAGAAGTTTAGTTTTAGTGCAGTGTGATCAGCTAACCAAAGTGACTCTTTCATCAAAATTTATTCTTGTCAACTGATTTTAGCATAAACAAACTTTTGAAGGAAAGTCCGAATTTCTGTAGCACGTTAAGTTTTAGTTTGATTATTGAGAACCGATTGAGAAGTAAGCGAGTGTTTGAATTTGAGCTCCGAAGCAGTAAAATTTTCATGTTACCATATCCACTTTTGGGGGTTATCATTCATTTACGTTGCCCTTTGTTTAATTTGTGTTGGTATCTAATGCTGTTGCAGTGGTGTCGTTGGGAAATCAAAAAGTCAGGATACCGGATACCAGAGGTGGGAATCGGGCCGGGTTACCTCGGCCCGGCCCGGCCCGACGAGGTCCGGGGGTCGGCCCGGCCCGGCCCGACAGTTCGGGCCGGGAAGTCCGGCCCGGCCCGACTTGGAAAAAAGTCGGCCCGGCCCGGCCCGATTTTTTCGGCCCGACTTTTTCTGATGATATTTTGAAGCAATTTTTTGGTGCAAAAATTACTGTTTTTTTGGTTTAAAAATACCTGATAATCATGGAAGTTGGTACTAATTGCAGAATCGCGAGAAATTTTGGCAAATTTAGCCTGAAAAATCACGATTTTTTATTGAAATTCGATGATGTCGGGCCTTTTCGGGCCGGCCACCCCGGCCCGGCCCGGCCCGACATTCCGAAAAGTCGGCCCGGCCCGGCCCGACCGTTCGGGCCGGAAACCTCGGCCCGGCCCGGCCCGAACGTCACCCAAAATCCAAAATTTTCGGATACCGGATACACAAAATGAAAAATCTCGGATACCAGGGGGGGGTTGCTCCCCAAAATAAAAAATCTCGGATACCCAGGGGGTTGTTCAAAAAAAGGTCAATTTTTTGAGGAAAATTGAGCAAAATTGGTGTTGGAAGCGCAAAAAATGGTCATTTTTGGGGTTATGCGTGCGCCAGCAAGCGATTTTGCGCATTTTAGAGGTAAAAATGGGCGATTTTTACGGTTTTCGGGAAAATTTTAGGGTAGGATACCCCTGGACAAAAAGTCAGGACACCGGATACCCTTGGGTGAAAAAATCAAGATACCGGATACTCGGGGGGATACCGGATACCCCCTTCCCCCCCAACGACACCACTGTTGTCATGTTCTGCTGTAGTATTTGTTGAATCTTATTACCAATACCAGGTACTAACTATGCGCGAAGTGCAATCCGACCAATAAATATTTTTTGTCGATGTCGACCAAACACCAAAGGTTTCGATGGAATTTAGTGGAAGGAACGAAGAAGCCGCGCAGCGCATTTTTTCGTTTCTAAGGTTTTCGAACCTTAAAAGATGCTGTATAAATGCTAAATTAAGGAAATAAGGGCTCAAAATGTTAGGTGCAAGCTTGCACCTAACCCTGAATTTTTAGGTGCAATTCTGATTTTTTAGGTGCAAATTGCACCTAAAAAGTGTCTAGAAAAAACTATGCGCGGTACAGTAGGTATCCCCCCTCCAGAGTACCTCCAACACTGTACCCCATACCAGGGGGTAACCCCCCAACGCCCCCCTAACGACACGTCGACACCACACCACTGGTTGCATTGTGAATTCTGGGCATCTCCCGTCCGTTGATCTGATGACCGTGACGTCGCACAAAAACCAAATGAAAGAGAAATAATCAAAGCGGAGGATTGATTGTATCTTATTTTCAACACGGTGGTAAGAAAAAGAAAATTAGTGGCAATGAAGTAACAGGTTAGAAAAATAGATGACGGTTGTTGTTGTCATTTCATTTTCGAAGCACAGCATTGAGATGTGAAATTAGTGTTTCAATCTGGTTTCTATCGTGTTTGTCATTGTCAATCAACGTGCGTAGAAACTTTATGTGCTTTATTATCAAACGTGATACAACAATAAAAAAGGTCACAAACGCCTCTGTGAGAAAAGTCAACGGTTCAACTAAAAATCATGTGAGACAGTATAACAACGTCACCATAATAAGTTCGGTGCAAATGACAATCGTATCAAGATGATTAGTCTTCCTTTTTGAAAGATCGACACATTAAATTCTATCATCGAGCGACAAAATTGACAGCACTGTGGCTACGGTTCATAACATGAAAAACTTGCCATTTAAATTCGGCTTCGCAATACAGGTACACGCACACAATCATAAAGAATGGTGCGCATTTATGTGTACTGTTTGCTATTCAATACCTAGTAGGGTAATAGTGGCACCAGGCGCCTAAAACATTTCAACAGAAATCAAATCAAACAAAAATAAAATGAGCGGATCAACTCTGCGAATAGCCAAGAATGAATAATAATAAAAGGACAAGCTCACGTAGCATAACGAACTATTATACCAGCTGTAGGCGATTATCAGGTCACACATATAATCTATAATCTGAAAACACCGTCAGCATTCAGGCACGAAATACAATATCGGCAGATGGCTTCTGCGATAAAAAGACGAGAAAATAATCAAATCGAGTTCAGTTAACCGAAATCCTTCCCGAAACACATACAAAATAGTCAGAGAGCAACATAACCAAGATCAGCACAATTACACAGGCAACTGACGCGATAAACTACCAACTGTACTGTTATACTCTGCTGATAAACTATGGATTCGAGGATTCATGCAAAAATAAATGTCTTGTGCTGCTGGCATTAGCAGCTACGTTGAGATCAGCCACCCACCACCGATAATGATTTAACACGCGCGTCAATTGGGTCAGTACCTGAAAGTATGTAGTGCAGGCAAAGTAGAATATCACTTGTTTCTACTGAAAATGTTGAAAAGTAGTGGATAATTCGACTCGCCCCAAGACCCAGAAAACGCAATCAAACAGTGTGACCCACTTGTAATAATTGGGTTTGAACGGTCCATTCTTGCTGAGTCCCATGAACGATGCCTGATCGTCGCTCAGATCGGTAAGCTGCGCGCCGAACGCCGGCAGATGCAAACGCGCAACGTATTCGTCTGTGATTCAACAACGTGATGTTTCAAAATGGACTGGTTTTGTGGCGCAAATCAGACTACTGATTGGGTCTGTCTAGGTCGTGACGTCACTTAGACTAATGGCCCTACACTGTTTGACGTGGCGGTGGCCAGGGGGATTGGGGTAATACCTCCAAACATGGGCCAGCTATTTTTTTACCGAAAAAATCTATACCCCAAACCCAGCTATCTGTGTCTACCATGTCCGTACATCAACCAAGAGGTGTTAATTTTAGTCCCGAAATAGCCATTTTACGGTCCAAAATGGTGAAATTTTCTCAACTCTTTACTAATATGCAGAAAATTACCCCCTTTGAGGCATAAGTTAGCATAATTTTTACTTATTTTCATATCCCTAATTTTTACCCCTGGACCAAATGCCCCAAATCGGCATACCCGGGCAGCTGTCTACTGTATGTCTGCCGAGCTGGACCCTCCAGCTATCTATGTGTACCACCCGGACCAACTGCACCACTGGCAGTGGCAAATCTCGAAATACCGATAATGTGACAGGTGACAACATGATCTAGCAAGCCCAGACCGCACGTTTGCACACAAACGTACCCAATTTCTTCGGCAACAGATACACCTCGTTTTTGTACCGACCCGTCTGAGCACCGTAGAGTTCGATCAACGCCAGTGCCTGAAACACAAATAAGCATTCGCATGAGATTGTCCGGGCCCGGACCAGCATCCCAACCTTCAACTAGACTGAGACATGAACGAGTGCTGATACGAACAGTAAATTTGTTGTACATCACAGTTATGTGTAGCGGCATAACACATGCCGTAAATGCAGTGTTCAATTCACGGGACCAAAGACAATGTTTGACATTGCCACCACAGATATTATAACCGCATATTTATGCACGTGCTATGTGTATACTCAATACATAACGAACTGAATTAAAAAAATACTGCGCGCCATTTACAACAACGGATAGTCTCGTTCAAGACCAGCAGGCCAACAACCAACCGGACTGAGACACGAACCTGCGTGGTGGCGGTGACGGAGAGCACGAGTGTCGGAATGGCCGAACAGGACAAATTCAATAATCGACCCTCAGCCAACAGAATTATGCGTTTGCCATCCGGGAACGTGATGTGATCCACTTGCGAGCGGACGCGCTCCCACTTTAGGTCGGTGGCACGCAACGACGCCTGATTAATCAAAGGGGTATTTCAAAAAAAAACCCTGTGCAAAATTGCGAAATACATGGGCCTGTTTTTTTCAAACCTGGTACCGGATTCGTAAAGTGCGCTTCACGTTTAGATCAGCCGGTGGTCACGTGACCACAAACACACGATTTGCATACGTTTTAAAGAATCAGGCAATGCCCTTGAAGAAATCAATTGCCAAAAAATGTTTCAAACATGCCAAGCAACAACAAACGAACCACATCAATTTCGGCATTCGAATGTCCCATATTGCACACAATGCATGAGTTCTTAACCTGCTCCACATGTCGACGACCGATCACATTCTTGCAGCCGGTGCACGTGATCAAAATGTCCGTCTGAAACATTTGGCTCTTCATTGATATTGAAACTGTGCATAAACTGCTCACCACACAGGTGATCAATATATTCATCAACAGTAGCATAATATCAAACCTGGTGATCGGGGATCAATCTACCATAGTCACAGATCATGGGATTTTTCGAGCAAGGACATTTCGAAATTTATTGATGCCATCAATTTCGACCAGTGTGAGTTGTACGCGACAGCTTATGAACAAGTCTTATGCTGGTCGAAATCAACGGCATCAGAAAATTTGTAAACATGCCTAAAGTACGCAAACCTCAGGTGACCACCGCAGATCCGATCGATTCCGATCCGAGCTATGCTTGCAGATATCAATGCTTGATCACAGCCAAAACCATCAACAGCGGGCGACTTACATCCTTCGCGACCTCGCTCAGTCGTTTCACTTTGAAGCCGTCCATACAGGCTTGCAATGCACAGATGGGGTCGACCTCCGAGATAGTGACCACTGCGCCCAGTCCCTTCATCGCAGCAGCAGCCCCTTTTCCCACCTCGCCATAACCGCAGATCACCACTGATTTGCCACCGATCATTATGTCGGTCGTTCGTTTCAGCCTGCAAAAATTGCTTGCCCCTTTGTCGCTGTTTGAGTTTCGGGTGATACAATGTATCCTCTTTATAATGATTCTCCGCACACTGATACACTATGTTTTCGTCATTTTGGTTCCCAACCTGTCGTTAATCACCTGGTTACGCCTCACTGTGACCAAAAATGACAGGCCTCTATCATGTGAGCAGAGCAAACAATTTTCGATAGGATCAAAACACAAATGAACGTAAAACTAAAGAAGACAAAAGAACACTTACGCGTCAATAATACTTTCGCGACACGAGTAGATGTTGTCGAATTTGGTTTTGATCACTGAATCGTTGATGTTCATTGCTGGTACGTTTAGCATTTCGTGCTTGGACAGTTGGTACAGTCGATGCACACCCGTCACGCTTTCCTGTGCACAATGTGTCATCTATTGGTGACCTTTTTTGTGAAACTCTTTGTGCCATATAGTGAATACTTTTGAAAAATGTTTCGGCCCCCAATCTGCCGTTGACCTCCTGTGGTAAATATTCTTTATAGTTATCAAACATCGTGGGTGTCGATCGTCATTATAAAGAGGGCAGACTGTACATATGTATATCAATCAGGTGTTACCTTAATAAATCAGACAAACAAGCACTCACTTCAACGATACCCTTCAGCCCGGTGAATATGCCCTGATACTTCTTGATCATCCAATGTGTCGCATCACCGCCGTCGTCAAGAACCTATGACATTATATAAGGAAATAGTGACGGCACTCAAGTTATTGTTTAACGCATTGTTGTTGGCGATTTCGGTGGGCCGGTATCAAACTTGGGCACAGATCGCCAATCGCACCAATGACATCTAGATATTTATTGTTGACACTAAGTTCAATCAGCGTGTGTGCAAGTTAGTTCTTAGCTGTTAGAGAACACTATTCGAAATTACTGTTAGTCTCGAAATCAGTGTAGTTCCTGGTCCGGAGGGGGAACAGGCGGTATCCCCTTTTTTCGGAGGGGGAACAGACGTACCCACCTGGGGGAGAAGGGGGGAGGACCCAAATTCGGAGAAAAGTCATTTTTTGAGGTCGAAAATTTGGCTCATTTTTGCCCCTTTTAGGAAAAAATCTCAATAAAAAGGGCATTTTGGCGATTTTTGACGACATTGACCTAAAAATCACTCATTTTATGCCTAAAAATGCCTATTTTAGGCCAAAATTTGCCTATTTTAGGTAAACATTGGGGGAGCAGACGTACCCGGAGGGGGAACAGTGGGGCAGGCGTACCATGGAGGGGGAACAGACGTACCCGAGGGGGGCCTCCCCCCCAGGAACTACACCGCTCGAAATGTTCGCAGTCCAAAACAGCGAAGCGACCAAGACGATCCGATCACCAAGATCGACGCCGGCCGTAATATTGATCGCGATGCATTCCCACCGCTGTCACTGCCATCAGCGTCGGGAGTACATCCCAATACGGTCGTGAATGATTAGAACGAACCATATTCGGCTGCCAGCCTTGAGCATTGATGCATCGATCGATACACCACCAGAAGTCGTCCTCGGTTTGGCCTTTCCACGCAAACACCGGGATATTCGCCTCCGCAAGCGCCGCTGCGATCTCATTCTGAAGTTGACACTTGTGCAGTGCACTTCACATCTTCTTCAGACAGAAAATTTGAATTTCTTCTTAAAATTACAATTGCATTTTTTCCGGAAACGTAAAAAACAGTCTCTTTCCCTTTTTTTCATTTGCAACCATAAACGCAACGTGCTTTTCATACCAACCCCGCGAGCATGACTGTACCTGAGTGGAGTATATATTGCAGGCACACCATCTGACAGTGGCGCCCAGATGACATAATGTTTCAATGAGCACAGCCATCTGTGCCGTGATATGCGTGCAGCCGAGAATGTGCGCGCCGGCCAATGGCTTGTCGTCATCGTCGTCGTACGACTTGCGCAGCGCCAACAGACCGTGCATCTCTGTGGTCAATACACATAATGTGGCAGAGTGCAAGTGTCATGTAACGTATTATACGTATAAAATGTAATCAAATTTAACTTGGCGATCCAATCAGTCTTGTCTTTGTTTTGATCAACTGACTTTTCGGCTACTTTTCAAGATAATGAGATTTCCCGATGCTTCTGCTTTAGACACGTTTAGAAGTTCTTCGACCAATGCAAAAGGTGGGTGGACCACATTTTACGCTGGTCAAAGTGCAATAAAAACCAAAAAGTCACGCCTCTAGAGAAGACAGACCAACAACTACATACCGGCCATACATACATATGTATAGGCTACGAAGCACTAGGTAAGCTTTTGAGAGCGATCACTGTAACCATAGAGGCTTATGGGCACAAGAAATACATCATCCAACACCGTGTGAATGTACCTCTTTCACACATCAATATCTCCTGTCTGCCGCGTTCCGCCTGCTTCAATGACTTGATGCGGAAATCCGTGAAACCTTTCGAGTTCTTGAGCTCTTTGTCGCGCGGGGATGTTTCATCTTCCGATTCGGAACTGCCGGAGTAGGAGGCTGCAACAAAGTGAACATTTTGGTTCCAGTGTAACCTGTTGTTGTTCTTTCCGGTGAAAGTAACTTTCCCAACCATTTCTGATCAACCATGTTTTGTGGTCAGCTTACCGAACGAGCGCTGTGATGTGCCCGAGAACGAAGTCTTACTGGTTCGACGATCGGTCATTGTGGCGGTCATGTGATGGCACTGTTGCTATATATTTCTCGACTTCTGTATAACGATCGATGCTTACCACGATAAATACCGCCTGTATCGTAAAACCGAAACAACTGACTGGTCACCGCCACACCAAGACAGTTGGTGTGTCGAGCAAAACTGCGTGTGTGCACCACCAGTATGGTACGTTGCAGCAGCAGCAGCACTGTCTGATAGTATCAGCCAGGTAAGGGCACTACAAGTGTAATGTGCTGGGCCAGCGAAAGTATCTGGGTCAGTGACACTGTTCTCTGCGGATGTCAGACTCCGCTGGCACAGGAGGCATGTACAGGTACATGGACTGTATCCGTGTGCAGGCATGCTCGAGTGATGAAGGACTAAGTGTGCATGTACAGCATGTGTCCGTTCATGCGCACACATGTACTAGACACTTTGTCAGCCGAGCCAAGCAAGTCATCGACACAGATTTTTTGATGAATCTGTGCCAGTCCGGTAGCATGGAGCGATACTGGCGGTGGGGTGTGCAGACAGGGGGCAATTCGATGTTTCGGAACGAGCACAAAATTGTGGGGATTAAAAGAGATGCACCCATGCACACTGTATATTCGCACTTTTCATCGTGTGCAGCTACATAATAAAGTTAAGCGCCCCGCCGTCCGGTTAGTCAGTCAGCAGCTCAACTTCTCACATGGCTAGCCGGTAAACGAGAGGCAGAAGCGCACATGACCGCCCGCCAATTTTATTCAATTCTGTCAGCACGGTACTGCCACGTTTTAGCAGAGAAATGCACATGGGTATAGTAACGTGTAACGTCTATCTTATTCATAGTGAATATTGTCACTCAGCATCTTGGACCGCAATATAATGTTAACCGCATGTACAACCCTATATTGTGAATATTCTTCATATTGACCGAAAATAAGTTCGTCTCGATCATGTCATAAGAAAGACGGTAGGGACGCTGCAACAGGGATGGAGGCAGCTGTTAGATCGCTACCTAACCCGTGATGCCGTGATGTCACAAGAACACCTGTGAGCACAGCTGCTGCTGACTGGCTGGTGACTTTACGTGCGTAGTGTGTATATCCTTTGCGTGAATCGGAGCGAACTCTGATGCAAACTTGCAGCAAACCATCTGAAGGGACTGACCAACTACCACAAGTCGCAAGTCATGTTCAGTGGCTCAATTCTGTTTACTGCGTTCGTTAATGAGCATCGCACCGGAGTAGTTAATGAGCTAAGGAAAGACGCACGGGCTACGGATAAAACATCAGTGAGAAAAACAACGGAGATGAACAAGAAAAACAAAGGGGTCACTCTTCTTTTTAAGCCAGCTATTTTGGGCAAGCGCACTGCTTCAACGAACAAACAGCTCATTAACGGCTTTTCTGTTTCGAAAAGCCAGTTTTTGTAGCACTATTATGCACCGTTCCACCTGTTAGACACATACGTGGTGACAACTTACAATAACTACACGTCGAGCTGGCGCGTCTTTCCTGTCGTCCGCCGGGGTCCGACGGCGAAATCGACCGTGACGAGCGTCGCTCACCATCCCCAGGTTTGAATGACGTGATCGAAATACTATGCCGTCGCACTTCACGTCTGTCCTTGAATGCGTTCGGATTGATGCGTCCGGCCTGCCCCCTCATGGAAGGCGGGTCGATTGTGATGCCACCCTGGTCATCATCAGCGTCGTCTGACCCGTTCGCATCCAACGCAAAGTGCACACGATGTTGCGCCATTGTCAGTGTTCGGATGGAAGACTGTTGCACGTTGCGGCAATGCACACACGTGGTTCGAAAATAAATATGTAACGCTCCTATGTGGTTCACTTGTTCGAGCTCGTTGATGTCCCAATGACGCATTCATTCACCGCAACATCATCGTTGAGCAAAGAATAGTGTGAGTCTGTCAACACAAGGTTGTTGCGAAATGGTGTTGATGAGTAAAAGTTGTAAGAGAATGAGTTCACGAAAATCTATGCGCGGCGTGTAAAGTTCCTCATGCGCAAATACGAAGTGTACCGACACCAAACTAGGCTGTATGCGTCACACGTCAACAATTTGTAAAAACGTTGCAGATTTACAGTCGCTGAAAAATAACAAGCGATAACTGGGCTTTTGGGCTATATAATACCACTAGTAGAACGTATATCATAAGGTTCAATAACAAACATATAGAAACATCGAAATTCAACATGACTGGAAAAAGGCGGCTGGTATCGCACAAAACAGGTGGTGTTGAGGCTATACGTTAGTTCACGCTGCACATCAGGACTATAAGATGTCAGATGACAGTGGTACAAAACAGTGCGACCGCACTCGAGAGCTAGCAAACACCTCGGGAAGCCAGTACAAGCAGCGGTAATTTGCTTTATGACAACAACCAATGCCGATACCTGTGGTACACAATGTACCTGCTATAGTACTGTACATGTCATCATAGCAACATAAACAACAAAGCAAAAACTCAAATAATGTTCCGCACCAATGACTGACGACACGGCGTCCAGCTGCTGTGGAAAACATGGGCATAACCTAGTTTTTTGCGCTTTATGAGGCGTATACTATTCGGTTTTTTGACTAGTTAGGAGAACATGATCAGTTCGATGCATTCAAAAATATTACCAGCCACAGCCTACCCTAACGTACATAGCAGATTCAAGTTTTCTCCAAGTTAATAACCTTCATCGAAAAACTTCATCGCAACAATAGAGCAGAGCGCGGAGGGTGTGGGCGGCGTGACAGTCGATGCGATCGACCGCAGTCACTCACATAGCGACACATCATTCATTCGTTATATTGTGAACGAGCTGGGTATCGACAAAGAGTGCAATACGATCGTCCAGAACGTATGTAGGCACATATAGATGATGCAGTTGTACATAGCGGTAGAAGAACCATCTGTCAGTTGGAGAGCACACGCACCATCACATGCTCCAAGCTAAGCCAGCCAATATATTGTGATATAAGAGGCCAATTGCAACAACTGAAAGGGAAAGGGACAGACAGTGTCGCTCGAAATCGATACATACGAGACAAATTGCACGCTCTTCACGCTAGCGCAAGATGCTTCATTGGAGCTTCATGCCTTTACCATCGCAAGGCAAGCAGAACAGGCTCTTTATGACCCAAATGCAACCGTTGATTTCTCTGGAGTTATGGATATGGTTTGTTCGTCAGATTAGCTTGCCTTAACACGCACGTGTGTGACTGCATTCAGTAGGCATGTGAGCATGTTTCTGAGTCCCAGACGTCTAGCTACTAAGCATGAGCAAGACAGGTTTCGAACTTTTCACGTGTATGTAGCTACATAATGTGCTGTAACTTTCAAGCTGCCCGGCCTCCTCGAGTCTCGGGAAAAGTGCCACCCACGTGAGTTTCATGTGGCAGGCAAACAGCAGCATCAGTGTGGTGGGACATTTATCGCAAAAAGGCTATAGAATAGAGACAGGCTTGCTGTCTGATACGAAAATGCAAGACATACAGTAGGCTGGGTGGCAGCTCGGGAATAATGCGAAAAACAGAGTGGTCGCTCCTTATATCCTGTGAACATATGTACTTACGTAGCTTCGTTCGGGTGGTCATGACCATGCATATATGTATACTGGGGTACTGGGTGCGTCCTACAATGTACCCAAAGGAAGGCAGCCGTTGTGACGGGGGCTATAGGCCAACTAAATAGCTACTTTGTTACACACCCCCGGGTATAAACATGCTCCAAGCACGTAATGGAACAAAAACAGCAGCAGCCAACCAAGCAGTGGCTACAGAATAATGCCACTCCTCCGCTTTTGTACATGTGTTTGTTTCCCTATTTGTACGCACACGTTGCGAACGATTGTGCTTCCTAGCAGGATAGCTGCATGCTTACATGGATGGAAGGGTACTGACAGTATTAGAAGGGCTCAGTTATGTATAAATGTTGTTGCATCTGTACAAAGCCGTGTCTGTAAACCGATGCGCTGGTGCAAGGTCAGTACGTTAGCGAGGTATACATAGCAACACACACAGCACAACTGCTAACTGCTCACATCATGAAGTATACGAATGTAAAATTTTCCGTCGTGCGGTGACAAGCAAGTACCTACAATAGTGTACAGTGCAAGTCAATTCATTTATTTGCAAACATAAACGCCCGCGCATAAACACCTAAAAGAATAACATTATGAGATTATACGAGTAATCCGCGGATCTTGAACAGCGAGCCCGTCTTTTTTCAAAATCGCACAAACACGATCGTGAGTGTAAGCCTGAATGCAAGCAGCAAACCGGAAGTCCGTCCATTACTGTGCAGGAAGCTTGTTATTGCGCTCACACTGTGGCATGCAGATAAAATGTCAGAACTGAATGTGCGAACACGATGCAAAGCAGATGTTCCATTGAATTAACGACGACCACTCTTCAAATGCAGCCGTTCATATTATGCATGGACACTTTACTCAGCGCCAGCGGCATTTTATAGCGACAGCACACCGCAGTACAATTCGGCACATGCCGCTTGCCAGCCCGGAACGCGAATAAACTTTTTGATCCCCCAGCCCAGTCTTACATAATGCACTGCATTTTGCACTTATTTTCATGCCACTAAAACCTCAAACAAAACAACATTTGGTAAGAGTGTTCGAGCCGCTCTCGGTGACTGTAGTACCACAACATTTATCCAGCTGCACCAAGACTCGTAAAAAGGGATGGCAGGGAGAATAACTAAAATCTAGAAAGGACGTGCACTGGCGCTCTAAAACGAAGTCGCGGAGGATCGGGGACGTGACCAAGTGAGTGCACTAAGTGCATGACGCCAAAGCGATGGGTAGCGGGGTGGAGCAATAAAACAAATTTAGTGCTCCGAAGACATCGTGTAGCCACCTCATGCCAACTGCACCCTGCGTAGGTATACATATGTACATACATATACATTCACAAGCAGACACAACTCGCAGATTCCGTGATGGCATAAGAGCCGCGCGGCAATTTGGATGCTGCAGTCTCCTGGATACACACACATACATATGTAGAAACTTGTCGGAAAGCATGGCAAACCGGCTCGTCCAGTAGCAGCTAGAGGGCGCAAAGTTCGCATGCGCAGCGCTCTTTGCATCAAGCTGACGCTGACGGAGCAGAACTTGTTGCTTCGCTCTAACTTGCCGCCATCAAGCGATTATAAAAGGGCAACGAGCAGGGGCACAGGAGTAAAATCAAGTTACAACGAACGAAGTATCAGAAAGCGGCATTGTGATGAACATGCACGGTACCGATGCATTTCTGTTGGATTGAAAATAAAGCATTCGCAATCTGCTGGTAAACTAATTCCAGACGGCGACGAGCATCACTAATAATCACAAGCACATGTTACGTAACACAGATGCCACATTAATTTAGCAGTACGTGCCAAATTGAGTGCACAAGCTAAACTGAAAATGTCACAGTTATAGCAGTTTCCAAAACATCAACAACAGGCGCCTAACAAGAACAACTCTTTGGTTACATACGCACGGCAGCTTGCAGAGATAAACTAAAGCTGCTTACCGCTCCCACCAGTGGTGTCGTTGAGAAATCGAAATTTTCCCATACACAGCCCAATTTTCGGGAACTTTCCCATACATACCCCCAAAAATCAAAAATTTCCCATACCAGGGGGGGGGGGTTTTCCAAAAACTCAAAAATTTCCCATACCCGAGGGTGGGGGTTTTGAAAAAAATGACCCCAAAAATCTTCTAAAAGTGCCAAAATTGGTCTAAAAAGTGCTTAAAACAGAGTTTTATTGCGGTAGTAAGCGATTTTTGACATTTTTGGACGAAAAATGGCCAATTTTGGTACTTCTCGGGGTCAAAAGTCATTTCTTAGGGGTGCTTGTTCCAAAAGTGAAAAATTTCCCATACCCCATACCCCCGGCCGATTTCCCATACCCCATACCAGGGGGGGGGTAACCCCCCCCCTTCCCCTCCCCAACGACACCACTGGCTCCCACCCTATCAGCAAAACTATATGACGTGTGAATATTATCTAATGTACTATCATGGCACATTTATGCAACATAACCAACTTACTGACAATTTTAGCAATAAATTACCACTGCAATGCAGCAGCTTATGTACTGTATGTTGGCGTGTAAGCTTTATGCGCTTTATATTGGTATAGCGAGCCGAGCCAGCCCAGGCAGGGTGGAGCAACATTATGCAGGAATGCAATTGGGACAAGATACAAACCATGTTCCAGGAACTTTGCAGCAAGTCAGGTTCACTTGTCAGTTGTACGTGGGTGGGGTTGCCAGCGCACAGGAAATTCAGCGAAAATAAAATTTATGCGTCATGTAGATGGAAACTTACATCACGTTTTGTCACGTAAAGCCAAAGTCAGTAGGATTGAGACCAGAATTTATGCTTGTGTCCCGCTCGCCAAGGCAGCAAAGCAGCGACACAAGCAAAGCACCAGACCAAGATCAGGATAAACGAATGTTGGGCAAGAACGTCGGTCGAACAAATGGTGCATAGCAGGAAAAAGTGGTTGTTCGCACGCACGATGTCTATAAGATAAGATTTCATGCATATATTTTCCCCAGATTGTGCACATACCGCCGCGCGGTTAGCCCGCACATGACGTCAGCTCACAAAAAAATAGCCTCTGGACAGAATTGGAGCGAGCGGCACAATTGGAGAAAACGAAAACATCGCACAACCAGAAGTTCGGTTTTCATGGACAGTTTGATACATCAAGGCGGATCAAGCCAGCATCAGCAACCACCCAGACCCACAATAAAATGCGCGCAGTACGTTAGAAGCCCAGATACAGGGTCCCAAAAGGCAGTTATTTGAGCGAGAAGACCTCCAAGAAACCTTCAGAGAAACAGGAGTAATAAGTTTTATTCTACAGTATACATATAAGTGACAGGCTGATCGCAATGATCGTTCCATGAAGTATATAGGATATCTGGCACAAAAATATTGACCGCGGTGTCTAGTCTCGTTATGGTGAGACTACCTTAAAGTGCCTCTACAATTGAATGTTGACCGCGTTTGTTCGCAGCCATTTTTTTGGAAAATGAAGGCAAGGTATCAGAAACCCAGATTTAGGGAATGGATTTTCAACTCGTTGCTTTGTGATGTTTCACGGAGCCCACATATTTTCACAGGAGAAGAAAAAATGAAAAAAGTTTGAGGCGGGACTGTGCAAGACACAAGGTAATCCAATCTAAGATATTTTCAGCGTTTTACACACAGGCGTTTCTCTGTTAAACGAGATATAAAGCATTGCACGAAACGCCAGGTGTGACAAATGATAAACGAAAAAATCCAAAAAATCAAGCCTTTTTGAAGCACCCTTTTACTGCTCTATAATTTTAGACATCTGTGGTAAATGAAATACGTTGTCAATTGCAAATAAAAATCGTCTGATTATCCTGTGTTCAGGATGTGCTTTTCGTTTTTCAAAACCCTACACAGCTCACACAATGTTTATCACAACATGCGCAAGGCAGCCATTCCACAGCGCACACACAACGACAACACACAGCCAGCACAGCGACAACACAGCAATGTTTCAGCTGGCAAGCTTTGTTGTGTGTGTGTGCTGTGGAATGGCAGCCTGGCGCATGTTGTGGTAAACATTGTGTGAGCTGTGTAGGGTTTTGAAAAACGAAAAGCACATCCTGAACACAGGATAATCAGACGATTTTTATTTGCAATTGACAACGTATTTCATTCACCACAGATGCCTAAAATTATACAGCAGCAAAAGGGTGCTTCAAAAAGGCTTGATTTTTCGGATTTTTTCGTTTATCATTTGTCACACCTGGCGTTTCGTGCAATGCTTTATATCTCGTTTAACAGAGAAACGCCTGTGTGTAAAACGCTGAAAATATCTTAGATTGGATTACCTTGTGTCTTGCACAGGCCCGCCTCAAACTTTTTTCATTTTTTCTTCTCCTGTGAAAATATGTGGGCTCCGTGAAACATCACAAAGCAACGAGATGAAAATCCATTCCCTAAATCTGGGTTTCTGATACCTTGCCGTCATTTTCTGAAAAAATGGCTGCAAACAAACGCGGTCAACATTCAATTGTAGAGTCACTTTAAGCAAAGTTAGTTCTTCTGACCGGTTCATCTTTTTTTTAAAAAACGCGGCACGACTGTATTGGTCCAACAAACAGCACACGAATACGACAGACAAGTGTAAATCTCTTCGTTTCACTCACTAACAACATAAAACGGCAAGTGCTCAGGAAAGTGCAAAATGCTGCACAACACGGCGGCCGCAGAGCGATGGCAAAACGTCTGTGGAACACAGGATACACGTGACGACAAGCCTTGTTGTCTACCGTTGCCAAAGGCTGTGACTTGTGCACAAGTTGTGCTGGCTGGCTGCGGCAAGCCAAATCAATCACACCTGCTGCTGACGTTAACTCTTTGTGTTTGATGCTAACGAAACAAACATATTACAATAACTATAGCTAATCATTCATACCGTGGTTCCGTTCGGTCACTCTTTCATCGAACGGACGGATAAAAAGCGCGGCAACTAAATCAACGTAGCCGGCATGGAACGCCACGCATCGCTCCTTTCACATGAATGTGCGGCTGATCTTGGGAGTGCTCAAGCAAATCAGCCCAACATTTCATGGACTTTTAGCATTGTTTTCAACCGTCCAGATACCTACATGTACATAGCCGTGGTTGCTCGTCACGCGCAAAAATTCCAAACGGCGTAGGAAAACTGTTATGCTCAGTCTCGGACGTGTGTCACCCACTATCACTGTTGCCACGGACCTGTCACAACAAGCGAACGAACAAGAAAGCAACCGCTGGAGCCATACGCAAGTCTTTGAGTGTTGCATCCATCCCTGATAGCAATCGCGCGGGAGGGACAAATCCTGACTGTGCGACCAACTTCGTAATTGGTAACCAAGCGAGACTCGACATTCGACCGCAATAAGCAAAGAGGTCTCAAGCAGACGCCACGGTGTCAATTTGGTATAGTGTCCAGGTCCACTGCATGATGAGTCATAGACGATGGAAGACCTGCCGCCGGTGATGCACAAATTAACACAAATTGACGGAAAGCAACCAACCATCTCCAATCGATTCATCCAATGATCCCCATTTGATGGCGGACGCTGCCATTTTCTTCTTTGCATCGTCGCTGTGGAATCGCGGAGGTGCTTTCATCACAATGTACTCTTCGTCGGCGCCATCGGCCGAAATTGTGATGGACGGCATTGGCATTTCCATTATCAATTGAATCAATCGAGATAAGATATTTATCAATAGAAAATCGACCAAAATTGCGAAAATGAGGTAGTGGAAACGACCTAGAACAGGGTGTTTATTGAATATGAATAGCAACCCAAATATGCAACTGGTTGGGCCCAGAGAGAGTTGAAACGACAGTAGAGAGCTTCGGCGCAAAACTTTGATGCAAGAGAATTTGACCGAAAAGTAGGTCTTTCTTTACGCGATGGCACAGCGGCCTGGCGTGGCGACATAATAACAACAACTGACGGCAGTTTACCGCACGTATATTTTTCGGCTTATACATTTCTCGATTACGCTACCGCACGCAAGCAGCTTGAAGGCGCGTTCAAAGAGGCTAAACTTCTTCGAACTTGGCTTTAGCCCAGCTATACATACTGTTTATAACGTCAACTCAGGAGTTTATGTACGTTTGGGAGAGACAAAGAGAAACGCTTATGAACCGGTTTGACGAAATAACCAGCGGACAAATACAATCAATGCACAAGCATACAGTGACAACAACACAGATAATCGGCATCTGTTGTCATCATATTTACTCAAAATTTTCAATTTACGACAATGTTTAGAAAATCTACTTTGTGAAGTGAGGCGTACGAAGGTAATCAAATCGTAAACTGATCACGAAAATTTTCACCTGATTATGTCTTGCGCGGGTACCAGCACAGCACAACAGTCTGATTGATCGCAAGATTTGACGGTGTTCATGCTTGAGTACCAAATGGTATACATGATACGGTGGGGGGCAGGGGATAATAAAGAGCACCACTTCACCTGGTAAACCGACAACCGAGCATTTGTGAACTGGGATGGAATCTATAGTCATTCGGCATTCGTTTGATAGTGTAGAATGGTAGCCTTGGTTGGATAAACAAAGCGCACCTACAAACTGGGCGTAATAGATGCACGGCACAGTGCATACCAAATGTGAATCGGCTGACTACTTCACAGCAATTTACATAATCTGACCATTAGCTTCATTATTGGACGAGAGGCAAACAGTGTGACCATGAATCAGCGATTAATCTTTAAGCTCAACTCAAACAACCATCGGATTGGAATTTCTGAGTGGACAAAAGTAAAACTTCAGTGCTGGCGACTGCACAAAGGCTCGAAGATATCTCAGCATGACATGACATTGAAAACTATGAACTAAAATGCAAGCTTTAGCACAGTATGCTTGGCGGCGTTTATGCGGGCGAGCAGCACCTGATCTCTTCAGAATTGCCACATTACGTATGTAGATTGAAAATAACGGAGCACACAGTGGAGCGCAAGTGTTACCACAAGGCTGGTCATACCTACATGCGTGCGCATTGTGCACTGAATCAAAACCAAAGTTTGACAGTTTATACAAGTCGCCGTCGAAGTGCATGCGGCTTGCAAAGTTACCGCCGCATGTTTATCTCCGAGACCGATTAGAATTCTACTACCGCGCTCGGTAGTAGAATCAGATGTAATGCCCAATGCCGTGGGGCATGTGCAAAGCATTAGGACACGTTTATGTACACATATAGCGGCAGAAGCCGATGTTAGTCGGGCAGGTAGGCGGGTCTGACAAATGCGCCAAAAGATGCCAGCCAAGTCAAGTCAAGTTGCGTGACGCAAGTTCTTCGGCGACGGTATTTGAGATGACGGGAAATATGTACGGTCAGGAGAAGTACAGGTTGTGAGTCGCTTTGCAGTGCTCAACTGTTGACAACACATGTAACCATGTGAAATTTGCGCCCAGGCACAGCTGTTTTTTTCTCGAAGTCGAAGGCAGTGTCACACAATTCTGTCATGCCAAAACGGCATGCTACGTACAGCCGTCATTCGACATGCGCTGCGCAAGGGCAAGCAACTTCGACCTATACTAGCCATCAAGGACGACGTCTAATCGGGTCAGAGCAAATGGCGCGCCGGGGGGCGAACTGAACGAAAAACACAAAAAGAAAACCGGGGACCGAGCGCTCAAGGAGGCGCTTATGTAATTTGCTTGTGGTGGTTCAAACCAAGCACATTTTGTTTCCACAAAACCAACGCAGAACGGCAAAGTATGTACCAACGTCCAAATGCGGCTCTTTTTGGCCAAGGGCGGGAAAGGTCCAGACCAGTCAGTCAGTCCAATACGACCAAAAGCAAGCCAGCAATGTCAACGTCGCACGGTGCAAGTGTCGAAACAGTCACGTGATTGCATTACGCCAAATCTGTCCGTCTCCCTCTATGCGTGCCGCCGATTCGCTTTGTATGGACATGCATAGGTACACACTTGCACACAAATCCATTGCCTGTGCGTATAGCATATGGCACACAGCTGGACTATCGTTGGGCTGACTTGAGGAACGCAAGCCATTTCATTCACTCAAGCATTCCATTTGCACACTTGATACAAATTGAGCGGGGGTTGTATAGCATACAGAAAAATCCAGTGGAATCGTATACCGAGAGCCCTTAGGCAATCGTAAATAACGACCGTGTTCGGTCAGGATTAGATGAGGAGCTTGCTCTCAAATTAAAAACAAATCAGCTTAATTCAAAAGCAAACAGTCTGGGATAAATGTCATGTATTTTCATTTATGAGCTAGTGATGCGCTTGTCCGGAGCAACAGACGAATGAAAACGCAGAAAAGAAACACGGAAGCCATTCGAACTCACACGCAGCGCTGTCGTGATCGGACGAACGGGATTCGGATCGATTCGCATTCGATTCGGACGGGAATTTCACTCGGCGTTCGCGACGTCGCGTTGAATTGGATCGAGATCTGCTGCGACGCACAGCACGCCCGGTGGCCTGATCGATGCAAAATGAAGCGCGGTTGAAGTGTATTGGAGTCAAATTCTGCGAACGCTTTGATCAAGGGGGCCGGGCCGCTGTGGCTCCCCTTGATCCACCAGCGGCTCACCTAACGACTGACCATTAGGTATCGGTATCGGCGGGCATGCCGATACCCGATAGTTCATGAAAATAGCCGATATACAACGTCGCGCGGGATTTCTTGAGATGGCTATAGAGTACTGCGCTGCGCGCGATATTTTTTCACAAAAATCGTGCTGTTGTTGTGTCACGCAACATAAAAATTGCTCCCACCTAACTTTAGGTCGTAAAACAACGAATATCAGCAGAAATGTTTTTGAGAACTGGTTTTTAATTGCGAAAAGTGTAATACCCGATACCATGGAAAAACATGCCGATGCTTTTTGGGTGCCGATACCCGATACCTTTCGATCCCAGCTGACCATATCGCTTTTGTTCCCCTCTCACTCACCCCATCCGCATAACCCTTCGACAGTGCTTTGGGTGACAGTATCGGTTTGTCATTGGCACCATTTGGCGGTGTGATATGCACACGAAGAATGGAATGTGGTAGATGATGCTCGGCAGCCTCGTCGGACATTATAAATGGTCGCTGAAACATCAACGCAATGGACAATCTACACGCAGGTGGTATGAAGCGCTACTATCGCAAAAAATTAATTACACGCATGATGATAACTGTCATATGTTAGAATGAACATGGCTAGAAACAGATACCACGTAGCAAAAGACGGTTATTTATGATCACAGTACAGCTGCGAAGATTCCCCTGGACGAGCTGACCACATTGTGTGCCTGTGAGGTGAAGGAGTGCAAAGAGGCATTCTGATGGGTACCGTCTGTAAGCGACACATTTGGAGCACAGTCAAACCAACACTCTAACCTAACAAGCTAACAACTTGCAAATAAAATAATACCGTGTTATCTTATTGGACAGTACATGTATGGTAAGTGCTGGTTCATAACACAAGTAACGGCCAAAGGTATGTGTGTGGTTAGTGCGTCAGATTAGAGCACACAGCAACACAATGGGGACAGTCAAACAGACACCCCGAAGTGGCAGAAACATGGCGCAAAAATGGCACAAATGGGTGGGATCGAATTTGCACATTTTATCAGAAAAACAGCAAAAACGGGCTGAGAAAGATGTATACAATGTGTACAGCACACAATAAGGTAAAAATGCAGGATACAATGGCCTGGGAAGTTCCCACTCTTATTTCATCCGAGTTCCGCCCACACAAACAAGTGAACCCAGAGACAACACATACGAGAACCCAGACGTGACAAAACATCGTCAGATATCCTCAGCTTTTGTTATGCTGGCTGTGTACTCGAAAGTGAGATGATCACACGGCTATATACGATGTAATACTAGCAAATTCGTTTTCTCGACCAATCCTTGGGTGTCCAGACGAGTTTGGTGGGATCGATGCGCACGGTGCGCTTGGCCATCGCCCGTTTGTGCTGTTCGAGTTGTTTGGGCGTGACCACGATTACGTACTGACCTTTGTAGTAATGCACCAACGTCAAGTAGCTCAACGTCGACGTGACGTCTTCCTTCTTGATGCACGTGTCTTCCGATATCTCACTGCAAATAATGGATGAGCAACGATTGTGCACAAGGTTGGTATGGGACACACCCAAGTATGCGCGTACATGTTACGCTCGAAAACGGAATACAAATGTGGGCATTATGAATGCATGAACGTTTCTACACGTATACATTATCGGGGATACAGCCGATGGGAACGTGAAATGACGCGAACACACAAGCATATTGTGCAACCAGACGATACAGCTGTAAGCAGTCCATGTGTGCGGCTTGTGGCGCTCTAAACTGACCATTAACCAAACAAACTGGGTAAATAAAAACGTAACGTAGCTAGAGCCCTTGTTTATTCAACTAAATCATATCTCAAATTCAACCAAACCAAACGAACCTAATAGATAGATGCAATCTATTATCCTCGTCATTTCTAAGACTACGATTTGATCGTTCCGCCTCATTCATACGATTAATGATGTACTCGAGTATGGCACTCGACCAATAACTGCGGTACCCTGCAACACAAAAACGCGTAGAAACAAGCATGAATTGTGCAATTGGTTGACCACGCAATTTTACAAGAATGCAGCTGGCAGGCAGACTGCTGTCTCTGTCACTCCCAAGGGCATAGATGGACGTCATTGCTGCGCAATGCAGCTCATAAGTAATTGTCTAGTATTCCAAGATAGTCGTTGGACAAAAACCATCTGTACCGAAGTCAAGAAGATGGAGGAAAACCTGCAAATCAGAACCAACCCAAAAACCCAAGATCCGACAACGGTTTTTCCGGAGTGCCACATTTATTCTCGCATTTCGACAATTCATAGCTGAATTCAATCAACAAGCGACCGTAGCCCTTGCGTTGATACGGTGGCAGCACGAGTATGCATGCCACATTGAAATCCTCGGCCGATTCTTTTTCCTAAATGGTTCATTAATGCTGGTGTTGGTGAATGGGTCTATGTATGCGTGCATATGTTAGCACAATACTTACTTTCGAAAAATAGCCGACAATATGAAATCCTCGGTCATCAACTTCTGTCATTATATAGAACAGAAAGGGGTCGGTGTCGTAGTAGAGCGTTTTGTGGTCGAGAAACAACTTTGCCAACAAGCACAGATTTTGAGCGTATTGCTGTAATGGTTTAAAAACATGTATCAGTTTTCCGAGTTCGCCAGTAGCCATACATGAATGAACAAAAATAACAGAACCAACTTTGTTCTTTCTGCCATCGATTTCAAAGAACGAAATGGTTCCATTTCGGTAGATCTCGTTCCCAGGCGGATGTTTCAGCTTGCATTTTTGCTGAAAGCGAAGCGGGTACAGCTGATTTGAGGTGACGAGCATACGGTGTTCAAAAAACAAAGAAATCTGCAATTTTAGTGACAAACCAGGTGTCTTTCCAAGCATTTGCGGCTTTTGACATATTTGAGACAGAATTCGCACAGATATATGCAGGGCAGATTGACCAGTTCTTGCGGGTACGGGGAGAAGTACCACGGTTGGATACGATGTTGGCCAAGCTCGATGGTCTCGATGTTGCGAATTCGCGTCAGGATGTCGTCCCCGTGGTGAAGTGTCATCGAACCTGTCACGACAAACAGATCATGACTTTTTTAAGAAGTCAATTCAAAATTCAGGGGAACTCAGGTGATATTTTTGTAAAACAGTAACTGATTGTGAATGCGAATGGTAGTTTGGGAGTTTAATGAACAATTTCTGAACTCGGGTTTCTGGACATGCAGGCAAAGCGACCAACTCCGATTTTCACTTCATACTTATTATCATCTTTTAAAAAAAAACTAAATTAAATTGACCACAATGCTGTGGCTGGGGCCCAATGGTCAACATCTCCCCCTCTCTGGTACGGTATCTCCTCTAATTTTTCCCATATTTCACCCCAAAAGTACCATTTTTTGGTCCAAAATGGCTAAAAGACGGGCCAAAATCGACCACGCGTGCAAAAACTTATGCACATTTTAACCTACAAAAATTGAATTCCCGCGAAGGTGGTACGGTAGTTTCTCCCCCTAAAAATTCTTCCCCCACCCCCTCCCAAGTCGGATTCCCCTCCCAATTCTGGATACAGTACACCGGTATCTCTCCTTTTTTTGGCGCAAGGTGCAGTATCTCCCCCTCAGAAGTAGCCACAGCACTGATGACCATCTGTGAGAAAACAAGAGGCAAAATTGCAGCATGCAAACATGAAGCTAAGAAACCTGACCAGTTTGCCTCGGAATCGGTCCTGTGGCAGATCCTGATGCTGGTTCATTTCCGTTTGTTGTTGTTGCCGTCGGAGTACCGGGCGTTTCGTCGACTAGACCAATTGTGAATGAAGCTGTGCTTGACGACGGTTGCATTTTGCGCTTGCGAGACGACGATTTCTGCTGCGATTTGGTGTCCTGAGAAAGAAAATGCAAACTGAGAGATAAGGTTAGACGCCGGATGTACCAGACACTGTAAAGTTCTAAAAATACCCGACACCCGACTCGTATTTTTCGCCCAAAAACAAGCAAAATTTTGCATCATTGGTGCGATTTTTGGCTCAATTTACTGAATGCAAGTTTTCAAACGAAATAAACGCCAAGATGTTACGTTTGGGGTTTTCGGAAGCATTTGGTTCGGAGACCATTTATTTCTCAAGTCTTCTTTCAGCAAAACAAGATGTTTATAACCGTAGTGCGGGAGTGGCCGTGGTCCCAAAAAATCCGACACGGACACCAGCCACTTGGAGGTACCCGACACCTACACTTTTTTGGCATCCGACACCCGACATCCGTCTAACCCTACTGAGAAAACGGTGTAAAACTTGGTGATCGTATCGATTCTGTTTTCTGTTTAGGTCGCGTCATGCCAATTTTTTTGTGAAAATAATTCGAGATTTGTTCTTGTCGCCAATTTTGGCTGGTGTAGAAGTTGCTCATTGATTGTCTTGCGACAACAAGCTCCACGCTGCTCGAAAATCGAACTTACGAGGCACATAATGCCTTTCTAAATTTCCTGCCGTGTGCCGTACACTATAAAATGCGCCCCAAAGCTAACTACGAAAGTTCTGAAACAAGCCGCGTGTGTGTTTTCCGTCCGAAGTTTCAAAAATTAGGTCTGCATCTGGACTAGGGCACGGGATCTTGAGGTATGCCGACACCAGACACCCACACTTTGAAAAAAACCGACATCCAAAAGCCAAGTCAAAACTCACACACTCGACCCTCAACCACCTCTTGGAGAGAAACAATTTGGTAGTTCAAAATGATAAAAAAATCGTGCTTTTTACACGTCTTTTTTTTGCTAATATCAAGTAAAATAGCAAACCTAACATGTTTGTAAGAGTCGCAGCGCGCGATTTTTTGAGAAAATAAGGTTGGGAAAACACATACTTTGCGTCTGAAATTCAAAAAATCATTCGTGATCGTGAGGGAAAGATTGGTGTTGTAGAACAGGTAAATAAGGACAAGAGACCAAGAGAGGGGCCGACTTCGAAAAAAAATTTATGGGACGTCTTCTTGGCACCTAAAAATCGGAGATTTGGCTGCCATGGCACGTGGGTCTCATTTGAAAAAAACTCTGGTCTGGCAGGCGCTTTTTCCATCTTGAAAATTCATTTTTATCCGTGGCTTGGCTTCCCCAAAGTTTATCAACTTCTGATCAAAAAATGATGAGTATAGCGCGCAAAAATCTGGCCTATTTAGATCGCGCGAACCACAACTCATTGAGAAGCGACTTTTGGATTTTTAACGTGTTGATTTTCGAATTTTCGAAGTTGGAAAATGAATTTTATTGGGAAAACACAGTTTTCCTGAGTTTCTTAAACCCAAACATTAGCCACTCGACACGCAAACACCACAAGATCAAACACCCGACACCTACCGCACCCTTGGACGTGTGAGAGCATTTTACTGCACAGCAGTGATTTCAGAAAATTCTAATATCAGCAAACCTAGAAATATCAAAAACGACACAAAAAAGCCACGTGACCAGACCAAGGCAGAGCCTGATCGGACCGATCACCAAGTTCGCTACAGGCGGCAACTTGAGCACTGACCAGCGGCGTGGCGGGTGCCGTATCAATGCGATCCGGGGTGCTGGCACGCGATGGTGTTGGCGTGGCATCGGACGGCGTGCCGCGTGTGTACCGTTTGTGTGCTTGACGCAATGTGTCGATGTCAAGTGCTGTGTCCGGCACCCATTCATCCAAACGGCGATTGACTGAAGCAAGGCCCTAATTGTCATGCTTTTCATGAAAAAAGTCAGAAAATTATCTGCCCATGCTTGTCTTTGACGGTTTAGCTGTAAAAATGGATTTGTTTTCAGCAAAAATGAAGCGCAAATCTTAGCATTGCCTGAAAAATGGAACAGTTAGCCCGACTTTTTTACTATTCTCTGCTTTTCGTGCTCACATTTTAGACAAAACACGCTAACTAACGTTCCTTGAACAGTACCTCACACGAGTAAAAAAACCACACGCGCGAAAAAAATACCAAAACAGCAACAGACTCACAATCGATGTAATGGACATAATACTGAAGACCACCATCGACCTCTTTTGACGCCAGTATTTCAGCCAAATCTGAAGTGACGAGACCAGGACATTTTGCATTAAGGATTACACATAACCAGTTTGGGCGAAAATTGGGGGAGACAGTGTATACTTGCGGGCCGGAAAAAGAACCGTTTTTTCCGAAAAAAACCGTTTTTTTCCGAGGCCCGGAAAGATACGTTTTTATTTTTCAGGAAATTTCTCCAAGTGCATTTTAGCCTGTTTCAGGCCATTTCCCGACAAAATTTTTACCAAAATAGGCGTTTTTGGACCATGGGTATCCTTAAGTAATGGAAAAATATTTGAAAAAAACGTTTTTTTTTTTCAAAAATATATTTTGCAGAAAAATATGCAAGTATAAGATAGCGTGCTCGGAGCAGTGTACTGGCAAGCAAATGGTTGCAAGGTACCCTTGGGAGGGGGTGGATCCAGATGGTTCCAAGTAGGGTTAGAGATCTGGAGCCGGGGGACGTTTTTCGGCTCCGGGAAAAACTTTTTTTTCAGTTTTTTTTTCGGGAATAAAACGGCTTTTCTCACTGTCACTATACACTGCGGTACACTGGTCTCGACCAGAGACCCAACTGATCAGGCCGGTACGGAGAATTGATGATTGATTGGACCGGGTGGGGCTAACCGGCTCCGTTGAAACCTTTGGAACCAACCAAACAAACAACAAACACAAAAAATAAAAACGAAAGCAAAAAACTCACGATATTTGCTGTCTCCACCTGTCATTTTTACTTGTAACTGTGATCCTTCGGGTATATTTTCAGACACCGGCTTCATGGCTGGCATTGATACGGTTCCTTATTGTGTACCTAAATGAAATCCAACCATTTTTCCAGTCTTTTCTTTTCTTTCTTTGTTTTACTTAGTGTAAAACACAGGTACCAACGGTACCGTAAAAACGTAAATAGGTAGACGGGGCTCTTTTAGGGGGCTCTATTCCTGTCCTGGGGGGCCCGAGAATGCGATTTTGGGCTTTTGGTTCAGGCCGGGCCGGTGATTTGGAGGATCGGGACGGGCTGGCAGGCCCATATGTGGGAGGCAGTACTGTGGCGAAGCGAAATGGAGCCCCCCTAAAAGGGGTCAGTGATTAACAAATCCCCCCCAGCCAGAACAGAGCCCCCTAAATGAAATCCCCACCAGTGCTGTGGCTGGGGGGGTGGGGGGTCCCCCCCCAATGGTACCCTACCCGCCCCGGCCTGGTACGCTACCCCCCCTACCCGCCCCGCTCTTGTACCCTACCCCCTACCCGCCCCGCCCTGGTACCCTACCCGCCCCGATTTTTACCCCCAAAATGCTCATTTTTCGGTCAAAAATGCCCAAATTTCGACCGAAAACCCTAAAAAGTGCAAAAAATCTCGCGCTGCGCGCGATATATGCACTTTTTAGTACATAAAAACAGAGGCACCCGAAAAAACTTGTGTTGTACCCTACCCGCCCCGAAAAATCTTTACCCCCACCCCCCCCAAACCGGATTCCCCCCCCCCCAAAATCCCAGGTACACTACCCCCCTACCCGCCCCGATTTTTTACACCTATGTACCCTACCCGCCCCGCAAAAGTAGCCACAGCTGACACACTCACACTGATCCACCACACTGATCCCTGATCCCCACACAGTGGTGTCGTTGAGAAATCGAAATTTTCCCATACCCAGCCCAATTTTCGGGAAATTTCCCATACATACCCCCAGTGGTGTAGCTACCCAGCGGGCCGAGCCGGCCAAACCCGATTGCGACCTCTGGTGAATTCTAATCTCCGCGTGACCTTGAACCCAATCTCTTTCAAAAGACATTAAGACAGCGGAGGATGGCGAGCCGGTTGGTGGTTCGTCGTGGCGGTTGCGTATCATTACGGTCCAGTGCTCATTAGGGCCCAGCGCGCATTAGGGTTCCATGCTACACTTGGGTCCAGTAGCGTTAGGGTCCATAGCATTATGGTCCACCCATCGTTAGGGTACATAGCATTCCATAGAAAGCTCAATTCCACAAACTGTCTCTCGCTTCCCTGTTTTCGTGTGCTCTGCAACATTGTTCTTTGTGTTTCGTAGTTCACTCTATGTCACGCTGCTTACTGTGTCACGCCAACATAAGTTTCCATTTACACAAATCTCGAGTACGGGTCCATCTGAAGAAAATGCAGCCTACCGCAATCAAGGTCGCAACCGACAGCACTGTCGCGCATTTTTATATCACCGATCCCACGCCGGACGCACTTTCAACGTGATGGACCGTAATGCTATGGACCCTAATGGTCAATGGACCCTACTGCTACACTTTCGTCAGGTGGACCCTAATGCTATGGACCCTAATGGTCAGTGGACCCTACCGCTACACTTTTGTTAGGTGGACCCTAATGCTATGGACCCTACTGAGGGGTGGACCGTAATACCATGGACCCTACTGGGGGGTGGAACCTAATGCTATGGACCCTAACGCTATTGGACCCAAGTGTAGCATGGGACCCTAATGCGCGCTGGACCCTAATGAGCACTGGACCGTTATGATACGCAACCGCCGTGGCTCGTGTCGACTGACGACGGACGCTTGCGACTGAACACGAACGGCCTCGCGCCCTCGGCCACTGCACTGAAATTTGAGGATACGAGACTTGAGAGCAATTGGATTTGAATTCGTTTGTGTTGATATCGACTGTGTAATGGCAGGCAAATGGTTGCAAGGTACCCCTACTCAGCCTCAGAAGGTTGCAAGGTACCCTGAGGTCCGAAAAACGACGACCAACAACGACCTGGCAATCGGCTACATGCGACTCGTCAATCCGAATCAGAATGTGCGCGACGGAGACGAGGAGTTCGAATTCGCACTCACTGGAATCGCCCGCGCCGATCTCAACTGTCAGAAGGTTGGTTGTTCGTTTGTTGGATGCTCAACTTTAAAGGCACGGAGTCAGAAATTACAAGTTGTTTCAGAAGCAAGTACAGAAAAAATAAATGGCGGAAAGCTTCAGCATATCAAAACAGAAATGAGTCACACTATAAACCAAACGATTATAACATTTGTGATAACTCAGTTGGTTATGAAAAAATCTAAGCTTATTGAAATGATGACGTGCGCATCTCATGAACAAATAAAAAAGCGCAATGGATTCAAATAAAGCCCAGCACAGCCAGCTTGTCACGCATGATCTCTATCACAAAGTACGAAAACAAGTCGCTCACGGCGGCTCACATGACTGCTGTGATTAGTGTTATTGTGGTCGGTCAGTGGAGCTGTGGCATAGTGGTAAGGTAACCAGTGAATAATCTTTACATAACCGAAAACTCGTAACTGAACATGCAAACACCGGGGGTTTAGACATGAGCATATCGGGGGCTCTCCGGGTCATTGGACCTTTTTATGAGCTTTCCCAGGGAAAAATAAATTGCGATTGGAACGCAACGCACCTACCCTACCCTACTAAAAACTGGACTAGGAAAGAGGAGAGAGCAAGAGATCGGACGGAACGACGGAAGACGGAAACGGGCCGAGCCGAATACCGTAAAAACCTAAATACAGCCCCCCCCGGAATAGAGCCCCCCCCGTAATACAGCCCCCCCAAAAAGGGGTCAGTGAATTAATAGAGGCCCCCCCGGAATAGAGCCCCCCCCTAAGTAACATCCCCTATACTGTAGTGTATTAAGGCTTGATAGTGGTGTACAGGTACATTTATGCACGTTTGTTGTTCGTTCAGAGCACATAATACGCCTCCTATTGACGAATAGACACGAATAAATGCGATTACAAGCGAAAAAACATCCTTTCAAACCTCTTTTTAGGGGTTTTTGGGGGGTATTTCTGGGAACAATTTTTCAGGTTCGGGTCAGTGAATTAATAGAGGCCCCCCCGGAATAGAGCCCCCCCCGTAATAGAGCCCCCCCAAGGTGGGGTCAGTGAGTTAATAGAGCCCCCCCCTTCTATTTAGGTTTTTACGGTAGCGGGCAGAGCGGCAGAGGCAGTGTAGGGCTGGGGGGGGATGGGGGGGATTCCCCCCCTAAGGAGTAGGTACCTTGCAACCACCCCTTCGGGGGGGATGGGGGGGAAGGGTAGGTACCTTGCAACCATCAATTTATGGTTTTTATAGGCAAAAATGGGTGTTTTTCGACCTCAAAACCCCAAAATTCGCGCGCTCCGCGCGCAAACCTCCATATAATAGGTATTTTAGGCAAATTTTCGGCCAAAATGCAAAAAATTACCTATTTTTCGGCCAAATTTGCAGTATAATGCATGCAAAAAACACCCTTTTTTCGGACCTCAGGGGTACCTTGCAACCTTCCGGAGGCTGGGTACCGTATTCCCTAAAATGGAGCCCCCCAAAAATAGAGCCCCCCCCAAAAATACAGCCCCCCCTAAAAGAGGTCAGTGAAAAAATAGAGCCCCCCCCCAACTTGGAATTCCGCGCTTGGGGGTCGTAAAGTCAAGTTCTTGTATAAGACACCTTGTGTACAACGTTTGTGGTTGAGTATATGATGACGTAAAGCCTTTTGTGGAAGATCTGCACCTAAAAACACGCAATAATGACCAGTAACACCCTGACAGAACTCCATTTTAGGGGTATTTTTTGGAACATTTTTTGAGATTTTGGGCAGCGAAAAAATACAGCCCCCCCAAAAATAGAGCCCCCCCAAAAATACAGCCCCCCCTAAAAGGGGTCAGTGAAAAAATACAGCCCCCCCTTGTATTTTAGGTTTTACGGTAGGGGGGTACCTTGCAACCATCTGGATCCATCCCCCCCCAAGGGTACCTTGCAACCATTTGCCTGCCACTACACTGGGCAGAGGTGCCAATCGGGCCGAGGTGGCCGGGCCGGGCCGGACTTCCTGGCCCGACATTACCCAAAATATTGAAAAAATCGTTGTTTTTTATCAAAAAACCGCGGTTTTTCGTAAGGATTTGGAACCGATGTTTCCCGGAGGCTGATTTTTTTCTTCGGTTTTTTTTCACGTCCCAAATGGACCCGGTTTTTTTTGTCGTGAGAGAAAAAAAGATTTTTCCATCCGCCAGTATAGTTTGCTGATCAATGGCCTCTTCAGTCATCGTTTTTTAAAGAAACAAGTATTCGGCACATCCGCAGAAAATTTCTATTTATTTGAAGGTCTTCGCGTAAGCTTGCAGATAAAATTTGAATTTTGCAATTTTTTTGAGCTTTTTGACTTTTTTCAGTTTTTGACCCTTGAAAACTGACCGACCGTACCGAGCCGGAGGAACCGGGCCGACCTCCAAGCCAAATCGGGCAGAGCCGGGCCGACTTACAATCCTTTACCGGGCCCGGCCTGGCCGGACTTTTCGTCGACCGGGCCGACCCGGTCTTGTAACTGTGCTTTCATCACTAATTTACATTGCATGAATTCGAATTCATGCGTCATTTCAGAGCAATAAAAACAAACACAAACAAACCGGGCCGACTTTATCCGGCCTGTTTGCTATCTCTGAGCCACGCCAGAGAGTTTCGGGGTTTTTATTTTTCGGGGTTTTTTCGGCGTTTTTTTCGGCGTTTTTTTTCGGGGTTTTCGACCCAACCCAGTACACCGCTCTAAACCCACCTCACTCACAGCTGTTCAATCAATTAGACACAGACAGGCAGGAAGCGGGCACCACGCGCACGCACAGCCGAATAGACCATGGAAAAGTTCATTCGAAATCGAGAAACAGTCAGCGCAAAGAAGTCGTTTCATGATCAAAGGCGGAAAGTCACCGCCCTTGTGGCATCTTTCGAGCTCAGTTTACATGTTGCAGCCACTAGTTCGTGCTCAGGTAAATTCTGTTTTACTGCTTTTTGCCCTGCTGTCCAGACGTTGGTTTGGCCATAAGCCTACTACCATAAATGTGCGCTTTTGGCACTTTGCTGAAAATAGCTTACAAATGATAAAAGTTACTGATGTTCTTTTTTTCAAGTGTCGGTGTCGGGCGTGGCGTCGAGGTCCGAAAATTTTATATTCGGTTGTCGGAAAAGATGCCGACTCCGACCCCAGTTTATGTATCCCCACGCATTTCTCGCAGGCGCTGTTTTCTCAATGGACATCGAGTCTCAGGATGAGCGTTATTTGTTGGCCGGGTCATCAGATGGCTCCCTGTGCATCGTTGATTTGGATTCAGACTTGTGTGGTGAGTTGGCTTTCAAACTAGGTTGTTTGACCTTCGTCAGTTTCAGGCCTGGACAGCAGACAATGAATTCAGAGGACGTTGGCGGATTAGCGATTTCGAATTTATACTTCGAAATGTTTCAGGGCAGCCCACCACGCGTCACGAATCGATTGCGCGCTGTGATCGACGTCGAAGTTCAACGAACATAAATTCTAATAGCGCAGCTACCCGAGGCTCCGTACCAGTGGCGCACCACTACATGATCTCCACGTGTCAATGGTGAGTTCTCATCGAATACTCGGCACAGACATTGCACCATTCTTTTGAGTTCATTGTGGTTTAGGTATCCACATGACAACGGCATGTTTTCCACGTGCAGCACTGATCGTACGCTCAAAGTCTGGAACAGCAATCAAATGTGTGCCGTTGAATCACTAGAGTTCCCAGAGTCGCTATCATGTCATCACTGGTCGGATGCCGCTAGCAGTTCGTTTCATTTGTTTTTTATCATCAATCGAAAGTCACAATCTGATGTTTGTGTTTTTAGGATCCCCGCTGATCGCTGTTGCAGCTGGAACGAATCAGCCACATTTGGTCGATGTGATATCGGGATCGAAAGTGCACCAATTGCGAGTGGCTCATTCGTCGCCCGTCAATGTGGTCGGTTTTTTCGCATTGTCTTTGATCTACATTTTTCATTCTTTTTTTGAAAACGTGATCATATCTGCATGCATCTGCAGCTACCATCATGAAAATGACCGCTGTTTCAGGTGCGATGGCTGCCTGGTGATCCCAATTTGCTCGTTTCAGGCGGAGCCGACGGAAAGATAGTGCTTTGGGACATCAGAAATAGTCGTCAGTGCATAGCCAGATTCGAACGATCCAGGCGTGTGAATAAGTAGTTTGTTATGAAACTGTTTTCGAACAAACTCTTGTTTTCAGGCACAAACAAGGCAGTCGTACCTACCGTATACGTCCGTGTCTGCCAGCGCACGGCAGCGTGGTCACCGCATTGCGATTCAGCTCCGATGGTCAATTTCTATACTCGATCGGCAACGATGAAGTCAGACAAAATTGTATTCATTTGCTATAAAAATGCTGATGATTTCAACAATGTTTTTACCAATTTCCAGTGTCTCAACGTCTGGTCGACCTACAACCAAACGCTTCGTGCCTCGCACTCTGTCAGTCAGTCGAACGGAGGTCCGCCGAAGAAACTCATCAATTTTGCCTTGCTCGATTGGGATTGCAGTCGCGATGGTGACACGGCATTCGTGCCTGTCGGTGATGACATTGAGATGGTGTCGGTGGTGAAACGCAGGTGTGCTTTGGTGTTTGACCCTTGTCATTAATGTTCGATCCGTTTTTCGCTGAATTAGGGTTCCTTGGACCTGGACCTAAAATTGAAACATAGGCACCTAAAATGTACAGTGCTCTAAGTAAGCATTCTATCTGGCGCCACGTATAGTGGATATTCATGAAGATTCCGATCATGTTATCTTCAAAAAGAGCCTGTATTCACACTGGTAGTCACTTCTGGATTTGCTTGCAGCCGCAATGTGTCCTCCGCATTTCCCGGTCGGCGTGTGCTGCGCGGCCACTACGCCGCTGTCAATTCGTGTGTGTATCGTGCCAAACATCTACAGTTGTGGTCAGCAGGCAGCGACCGACAATTATTGTGCTGGGTACCGAAATTGCATCAGAACGATGCGTACAGAAATGAAAAGGCTGGCGGGGAACACAAATTGGCCAGACTCACGCAGGATGAACCGTGGGATGAGTGAAAATGGAAGAAATATCGTCTTTCATCTGATGTGTGAAACGTCCTCTGATTCAGTCAGCAACATTGCCAAACTTTATGCACGTTTCTTCAATCTGTTCACCACATTGATGGGGCTACTGCTCAAAATACATATCTGGGACATACGGTAAATGGCGCACACACATAACATCACATTAGCATCACAGCATCTGAAAATCACAATGTGACCTTCACAATGCGACATGTCTGGGAGCCAAGGAATGAAGCAGATTTGGCATTTCACACACACTGTATCCACTTCGCCAGCAGCTATGTTTAGTTGAGCTAGATGTTGTACTGTGATCAAAAAATGTTGAAGGCAAGGGCGTAGCTAGGCCTGAATTTAGGCGGTACCTGGACAAAGGTCATTTTTATCCAGTGCTTGTTCCATTTATAAAACATTTTTGTTCAGTGCTCGTTCAAAATTCCCCACCTATAAATCGTGTACATATCAGTCAAATCAGCAGCGAAAGTTTTGACTTTTTGGTTCCCAAGACTACAAGAGGCCAGTGAAAATGCCTGTATTTGATGCGCGAAGCGACTGACAGGTGCCTGTACTCCAGGTACCTCTCTCGTTCACCACTGGCTGAAGGATGGTTTCATGAAAGCTGGCTAGCGAAGTCGATACAAACCCCAAATGTAGTCCGTTAGACCGAATTCAGAATGCATGCGCGTTTGCGCGTCAAACTGGTTGTACTTCAACACTACGTGCTAACGCGCATGCATTGTGAAGCCCGCCGTACACGCAGCACATTATGACATTAGTACTTGGTCTCAAATCACCGTCAGCCAGTCGTGCGTCCGTCACTCAAGCACGACATCACCAATTGTAGCATGTGTTGACGACTGCGTTTGCCGTCGCTCTTGGGTATGACCACCTGTCGTAGTCGACCTTTCGGACCCGGCACATTCAGTCGGTCGAATCGGCCGTCGTTGTTAAATAGGGTGTTGCAGCGTGACGTCACCGACAGTAGATCAAGTAGTTGGGGGAATTGTGCCGTGCCAGCTACACTGGCACTTGTACACACCAGCAGCAGTAAGGCGACGGCCAGATAACTGCGCATGATCACTCGTCAGATACTGGAAATTTTTAAGATTATGCCAAGTGCAAAATACAAACTATGGGTGGAATTTTCGAAACGGTGTAAAGGTCAGTTGGGCGTAAAGGTCGGTGTAAAGTTCGGTCGAAAGCTCGGTCGGCGTAGCTCGGTGTAAACGTGAAACATTGCCTGTTATTAACGTGGAATATTTCAAGTTTACACCGAGGTCTCTCACACTGAGCTGTCGACCGAGCTTTCCACCGACCTTTACACACAACTGACCTTTACACCGTTTAGAAAATATCACCCAATGGCAACGACCTTGCTTTGAATCCGGCACCATCCATGCATGCTTTGATACGCCACTTCGTGAAACATTCGGGTATACTTGCGGGCCGGAAAAAAAACCGTTTTTTTTCCGGAAAAAAAACCGAAAAAAAACCGTTTTTTTTCCGAGGCCCGGAAAAATACGTTTTTATTTTTCCGGAAATTTTTCCAAGTGGCAACTTTTGGAAAAAAAACGGTTTTTTTTCCAAAAATTTCCGAAATATTTTCAAAGGTTGCGAAAGAATGTTGTCAAAACCAATGTAAATCGGTGCTAAACAGTTCAAAATGAGCGCTTTTTAATCTCCAAGTGCATTTTTAGCCTGTTTCAGGCCATTTCCCAACAAAATTTTCTCCAAAATAGGCGTTTTTGGACCATGGGTATCCTTAAGTACTGGAAAAATATTTGGAAAAAAACGGTTTTTTTTCCGGAAAAAAAACGGTTTTTTTTCCAAAAATATATTTTGCGGAAAAATACGCAAGTATACATTCGGGTATGACAGTTACATATGTCAGGCAGCGTAGTGGATTCCGCCCCCTCAGGGCAAGAGGTAGGTACCGTGCATTGCAACCACCCCTTGGGCGGGGGAAGGGTAGGTACCGTACCGTACCATACCTTGCAATCATCCCTGAGGGTTCCTTGCAACCCCCGATTTACGGTTTTCATAGGCAAAAGTTGGTGTTTTTTCGACCTCAAAATCCCGAAAAATTGCGTGCTGGACCTCCATATGGTAGATAACTTGGGCAACTTTTCAGCCAAAATGCAAAAAATACCAATTTTTGGCCATGCAAAACGCCCTTTTTCGTATCTTGGGGGTATGTATACTACCTTGCAACCTTCTAAAGGCTGGATAAGGGGTACCTTGCAATTGCAACCATCTGGATCCATCCTCCGAAAAGGTACCTTGCAACCGTTTGCCTGCCATTACACTGTTGTCAGGTATCAATACCTGGTTTCACAAAGGTAGGTGAATAAAACGATATTAATAGTAGTGGATATAATTTTGTTGAAATGAAGAAGCCTATTTCATTGCCCAAAATTCCACCCAAAATTCGCCCACTTTTCTGTGCCTGAACACGGTCCTATGCTTGAGCACAGGCGTAGGCTTAGGCCTTATTTTTTCAGGGTCGGCGGCAAATTAATTACACGTAAGTCAACACAAAAAAGGTTTCAAAATCCGCGCAAGGCACGAAGATCAAAGTCCAGTCCCTGTTCCATAAATTTACCTGCCATATAGTTTTGTTCGAGTTCCCATACTGATCTTGTGTCAATTTGTAGACCTGACGCGATGAATCTTGCGAAATTTGACAAACATTGCGCATCGGAAT
>JASAMV010000687.1:0-13860 GCA_030248065.1 Rhynchonema sp. JSB1_4
ATGTTTCAGGCTCATATTACAGCGATCAACTCAAATGGTCAAATCATTTCGTGAACTATGTACACACATTGTACACATTGTACAGTCTTCGTCAATAGGGTTCGCGCGGGAAATTTTTTTTGAAGGACGGGAAAAGTTGGGGAAATTTCCCGTTTTCCCCAAGGGTCCGGGAATTCTTGCGGGAAATGGAAGTTTGGAATTTTGAAGGACGGGAAATGTCGCGGGAAATGGTTTTCAGAATTTTGAAGGACGGGAAATTGCGGGAAAAGAGGCATTTCCCGCGGGAAATGCGGGAAAACGGGAAATTTCCCGCGGGAAATGATGATATTTCCCGCAGATTTCCCGCGCAAAATAGAAATTTCCCTTAAATTTCCCGCAGAAAATAGGTATTTCCCGTAAATTTCCCGCGGAAAACAGATATTTCCCGTAAATTTCCCGCCCTAGTTTTTGGTTTGAGAAGTTGCTAACGCAATAGCTGGCCGCTATAAGCGTTCTTTTGATGTTTTAAAAAGTGGATGACAATTCCTGTTGTCTGTTGATGTAAACTGGCAATGTAAAAGAAGGGCACTCCTGTTCATCCTGAGACACGTTCAAGCGAGTATTCTAGTTACACACACGTGCCATTAAATTCGTTAATTTCTTGATTGATCGGTTCAGTGCGTGAGCCGCTAATTGCATATAAGGTGAAAATGTAGTCTAAGTCAATTGCTAATGGTCGTGGTCTTCATGAACAGGCCTGAAAAAGACAAAAAGTCTATTTCCAACCAGGGTTGGATTAAAAAAAAAAAGTAAAAATTTTTTTGTAAAAAAAAAATTTTTTTTTTTAAAAAAAAAAAGTTGGCCACTTTTTTTATTTTAAAATTTTAAAAAGTAGGTCCACTTTTTTTATTATTTTTCCCCTTTTTTTCGTTATTTTCTCACTTTTTTAAGGTAAAAATGTATGTTTTCATGCGTTTTATTGCTCATCATTCTCAAAAAATCGCCTGCGGCGCTTATATTTCAGTTTAAAATGGAGTTGTAATGGACTCATACAGTTCCCAGACATCCCAACAATCGCTGCACGTATAATATAGGACACCCCATACCGTATACTGTGCAGTTATTGAGCTATCGACGTAAGCTATCGACAGACTCCACTTTGCTCGCCTATTTGCAGTTGTGTGGATTTGTCATTTGTTGCTTTTGTCACACAACATGAGTGTGGTGTAAGTCTTTATCTCTCTTTAAATTTATCCCCAAATTCACAAACAGAAGGTTGGTCTTCCCTTTGTCATATATGCCCACAGAGTTACCTTCGGGCGGGTTCTCAAATTATGACCAAATGGGCTAGATCGCAGGTGATCGACATAAACATGCAAGTCAGTGGAGAAGTTCTCTTTAGTGTCCCTCAAAACATACCTAAGTAACATGATTTCAGAAATTTCATTTTTCTAGAAACCAATTTTTTGGGGGTCCGAAATAAAAAAAAGTGATTTTTAAAAAAAAAATTTTAAAAAGTTTTTTTTTTTAAAAAAAAAAAGTTCGATAATAAAAAAATTTTTTAATCCAACCCTGTTTCCAACCCATACTGGAAAAGAAAAGCCAACAAAAGATGGTCTGATCGTTTCGATTTCTCGTTTCCCGCGGGAAATTTCACGGGAATTACTGACGGGAATTCCCGCGCGGGAAATGGTCGAAGGACGGGAAAAAGCGGGAAATGGCCGATTTCCCGCGGGAAATTTCCCGCGGGAATTTTCAGGCACTATTTCCCGCGGGAAATACGACTATCGAAAATATTTCCCGGGAAACGGGGACGGGAAATTTCCCGCAAATTTCCCTCCCTCCCGCGAAATTCCGCGGGAAAAAAATTTCCCGCGCGAGCCCTATTCGTCAACTCACCCCGAATGCACAAGCATTTTCTTGTCGCGCTCATTTGGCGAATGCTGTGAGTTGACGAAGTGATTTGACCGCTTGAGTTGTCCACTGTAACATTAGCCGTGTTTTATGGTCATTACTACAGTATCCAACAATGCCAGATATTTTCATCGTTTTGATGCGACATCGCAATTTTTAAGTTCCCAGCCTTGGGCAGGCACTTGGGGAAGCTACAGTTTATCTCAAACTTTAAGGTTGTTGAATGGCTGCTGCTATTGATCCGGGCGACGTACCACAAACGAAAAGGCCATCAACCAGCGAAAGCGGATGAAAATAATGAAAATCAGATGAAAGCCTTCACGCCAAGTACCAGCTCACTTTATGGAGGCGAGAGTTCGGCACTCGAGCAGAATCAAGCACCGACTAAATTGTGAAAAATGTTTCGTGCACGAGCTCTGTCAACTTGCTTTATTTCACTGGCATTGGTGGCTTTTACAGGTATAATAGCACATGATTATCAGATCCCGATCAATACTTGACCGTCATTCCATGAATGTTGTTGACAGTTTTGTAAAATTAGCGAAAAATGAATTCTCTCTACGTTCCTGGCGTCGCGAAGGTTGAGAAACGTGTGTGAATATGACGATACCTTGGAAACGAAAAAGTCTGGTAGATTAGCGCAGCCCGTCGTACGCATTTATCGCGATCATCCAGGGCATGGTTAGCCAGATTTTCACAGAGTGCAGGTCACAACAAAGCGCGATCACTGCAGTACAGAATGTGTTTGCAAGGACGGGTCCAGTGGTCCAACCACCGACTGTCTCATGTCAATGCAGCGCTTTCGCTCATTTTCTCTTCGGTTTTTTTCTCCAAGCGCGTCACCGGCGCTGTTCAAAAAACACGTTGTTCAAGGCCTGCTACAACAGTTGTCGTTACGCGCGTCAAAAACAATGCGAGCCGGGTGTTGTATGGCACATTTGACATGTTGGTCAGTTGGCGCTAAAGTATACATAAGTTCAGGTGCCACACAGCCGCAAAGCGTAGGTGCGTGTTTCGCCTGATACCATTTGGCTGCTCGCCGCTGCTTCAGATTTCTTTGTGGATAGTACATACGTTTTCACTCTGAACAAAGTGTATTATGGGGGCTTTTTGTCGCAGTGGACCTTTGACTTGTTGGTCTGTCTGGAGACATCTTGCTACACCCCTCCGAAGGGGTGGTTATTGAAACGCTTTGAAAATCTGCCTAATTGTTTTGTCGTCAACTCAGCCCAGCTCGAGTCCGCCACCGGCGCGCGTTGCGCGGGTATTTGATCTTGCGACGGTCGAAACGAGACGACAGTCGCGCCAAACGACCGCGAGAAATGACAGATAACTGTTGGTCGCACAACGATTGTATAAGAATTGGTCAATTTTTTTCCTGAATCGGTCACATTGGTTGAGGACAATACGAGCCCGGCTGAGCATTGAATGGTTGACATTACAATAAGCCGAAAACCGGTCCGCACGTCATCAGATTGACGAGATGTTGATTGATTTTGGATCTGTTGCATCTGCCGCCAAACCGTCTAATTCTTTTGCCCTTTCAGGTGTTATTATTTGGGATTCTTCTAAGTTTTTGCACAAACGTTCTCAGACTTTGCGAAACGTCGCATTGATTTCAATTTGAACACAGCTTCCGGAACAGGAAGATGGATAAATACGTCTGGTGAGCAAACACTGTTTCTTGTATCGTGCTTTTCAGATTTCGCGCTAAAAAAATATATACCTAAAAGTTCTCTATCCGTCAAATTCTTAAACCACTTTCATTCAGGCCACTTTTGCTGACCGTTTGTCTGCAGTACGAGGCACGGGGTTTGCGTGTCACAGACACAGAGCTGCTTAGCCAGTTGTTTGAGGGCTATGATGCCGAGACTAGGCCAATGGGACTCAACACCAGTGTGCCCGGTGAATACAGAGATTGCGATTGATTGATTGACTCATGGTTTTCGAATGTGATCACGGTGGAAGAAATTTATTGAGTTGTTTTTTGAGATTTTGGTTCTCGACAAAACTAAATTTCAAGGTTTCACCTCATACAGGCTCGCACGGTCCAGTGGTTGTCCGAGTGAACACACTCATCCGCACGCTGAGTGTTGATGATAAGAAGGTGTGACAAAAAATGTTTTTGGATTATTACGAACCGTTTGTTAGTTTGAAACAATAATATTTTGTTCCGCTTTCGTTTGATCTCTTACCAAAGGTAAAACAGCAAGGTTTTACTGTCTTCGATTGGCTTACTGTATATTCATGTCGTCAATTAAGGACTGTGTCAATGGGTGATATTTTCGAAACGGTGTAAAGGTCAGTTGGGTGTAAAGGTCGGTGGAAAGCTCGGTCGACAGCTCAGTGTGATAGACATCGGTGTAAACTTGAAACATTCCACGTTAATAACAGGCAATATTTCACGTTTTCACCGAGCTACGCCGACCGAGCTTTCGACCGAACTTTACACCGACCTTTACACCCAACTGACCTTTACACCCGCTTCGCAAATTCCACCCAATATCCAGTCTGCAACACGCCACCATGTAATATGTACTTGTCGCTATATACTTGTTCAGGGCCGCTTGCGATTTGACGACCAGAGTCGCCGACTTGCGTTGACAACAAAACAATGGGCCTTTAAAATTCAGGAAATGGCCGCGCAAATCACATTTCGCGAACAGTGGAACGACGCCCGGCTGGCGTTCAGAGATTCGCAAATCAGACAAAATTGGGTGAACTTTTCGTCAAATGCTGACTTGCCCGAATTTGTCGTTCTGCCGCCGACTATTGGCAAACAGCGCATTTGGATGCCGGACACGTTCTTTCAGGTGTGCGACCATTACAGACAAGAATTGCTCGGTGTTGTTGCTGTCAAAATTGGTGTCCTCGTCTGCAGCGTGCGTCACTTATGATTTTGCACAATTCTGTGTCGTGGCAATCAAGAACAAAGCTGTCACTCATAATGGGCTAATGTCAAGTGGTCTAATAATCACTTGGTCAACTCACAGGAGCGCCGAGTCAGCGCGAGGAATAATACATGGCATTCGGGTGTGAGTTGACCACAATCCACAAAGTGATCGGTTGACGAAGAGATTTGACTACTTGAGTTGACCATTGTAACATAAGCCCCACAATGCATGCTTGTATGGCCATGTGCCTCCTCTGGTCGTGTTTCAGACAGAAAAGGAGGCGCGCAAACACGACACGGACCAAGCGAATGTTCTGATCCGAATCTATGGCGATGGTTCGATTCTGTACAGTGTGCGGTACGATTTTATGGGTGGCAAAGTAGTGTGTGTGTATAAGCACTAACTTCATAATTTTCATAAAGGATTCAGACTGAAGCCATTTTTATGGTAACCAAGGGTTTCACACTTGCAGATGATTACCTCAAATATGTCTTGGGTCTGAATCTTCAACTTGAAATGAACTTCAGTCAGTCAAACCGTCTCGATTAGACTTGAGAGTCTTGTTTATCTCTTGTATTCAACGTTATGTGAACGGGGAGAGCCATATTTCCACTGGTTTGTTTGCGAGAGCAAACATTGTTCAACTTGTATATGTATGTACGTGATGCAAATTCGCACTGGGTACGGCGTGCATGCGATTATTGGGCAGGAAACTAGTCAAAAAAACAAACAAATTTCACCACCATCTTTTTGTTTCGACAAAAATCTCTTCCCAATTGCAGCATGTCAATGGTGTTCTTCTGTCCGATGGCATTCAATCGCTATCCATTCGACCAACAGGAATGCAGAATTGACTTGGCCAGTTATGCGTACACTCAAGACGACATTGACTATGAATGGAAGGCATGTATAGTGTTTCCTGTTTTTCTTGGTCCAAGGAAACGCGCGGGCCCGTGTTATAACTGAACTTATAGTTGAGGTCGAGATTACAATTTCGATTCAATCAAGCAGCTGGCAAAAACGTATCAAAGTTTGCCTGTGGAATCTAACAACAACAATGTTTCACATGCTCGCTGTGAGCTTTGTGCGTGTGTGCTGCCAGCATGTCAATGAAACATTTCACCTTGTTTGCTGCTGAGTGTCGTGCTTGGATTAACAAGGACACATTCTTAATCTCTTTCATTGGTTTCTGAAATCTCGACCCCAAACTGAAGTTGAGTTATAACGTGGGGTAACTTGTTTCCTTTGACTTGCATAAAAAGGAAACACTATATATAGGCAAACTACGCCAACACGAGCCCGATTTCGAAGGTGGTGTGTGGTCAAAACGAATAGAAAGAGAAAATCATCATGCTCCACTTTATATTCTTCAACGTGTAACATTTCCCAAATCAGCAGCCACGCATGAATGTTTCACTATTCTGCCAGCTGCGAAATCGGGTTCGTGTTGGCGTAGTGTTACTACATATAAAGGCAGTCTACGGGAGGTTGTCACTCAGCCCCCGAATACCGTAACCCACCGTAATTTTGATCTGCAAGGATCGTGTCGAGACCATTTTGTTTTTTATCTATGTTTTGCGTGTTAGCGCCAACACCAACCAACATTTTGAAGTTTTGGTGATCGACGCGCACGATGACAATTTCCAGCTTGCTGCCGCTAATACACGTGTCGATAAGCAGCGATCAGCATGGGTCTCGCAACGATCTTACTTGCGGTGGGTTACGGTATTCGGGGCCTGAGTGACAACCTCCCGTAGACTGCCTTTATATGTAGTAACACTACGCCAACACGAACCCGATTTCGGAGGCGGCAGATCAGTGAAACATTGAGACGTGGTTGCTAAGTTGGGAATTGGTACACGTTGTGGTATACAACGTGGTGCATGGGGATTTTCTCTTTCTTTTCATTTTTTCGCTTTCACATAGCGCCTTCCAAATCGAGCTCGCATTGGCGTAGTTTGCCTCCACTATGCCTTCAATAACAGACACATATGATGCGGGCGGCTCAACTCATTCGAAATTCTCCGGTGAAATTCTGCATGTAAATATCGCTTGCGACCAACCTGGTCCAATCCGATATCCGCCCACCAAGATTGAGATCAGATGCACTCGAAATAAAGATGCCCGTTTTGTGCGCATACATAAATACTACTGTCCAGCAGCGATGTTCAGGGGGGACGTCCGATCCAACTGAAACGAGGGCTCGAGCGCTCATTGCCTTCGTTTGAGCTAACTGATGTCACCACCCATCTTTGTACCAGCATCACAAACACAGGTCAGCCGAACCTGCGTGTGCCCAACTATGTACACGATGGAAAGTTTCTAAGCCAAGAAATTCTATCAAGTTTTATCAGAGCCGAAAAGATGAGCAAAAATACAGCAAACAAGACAAAACTAAAAACGGGGGATTAACATTATTTGAAGAAAAAAAATTGCGCTCAAAAGCAAAACTTAAATATTTTTGGCAAGATTAAAAAAGGGTAAAATGACAAAGCTCGCGTTCGTGTTTGATCAGGGTCACGTGACGTTGCCCCGTTCCCAAACCTGTGCATTACATAATATATACAAGGTTCGCCGATGATTGCAGGCATCTACTCATGTCTACGTGCCAGTCTGCATCTACAACGTGCACGTGCCCCGTTTGTGTGTCACGTGATGTGGCCGACGTTGTTGTGCGTGTTGTGCAGTTGGCTGGGCTTGTGGCTGCACGCGCACGACAACACCACGACGCGCGTACTGTGCGTGCTGGCTGCGCTGATGGGCATCACTGCGCTGGTTCGCGCTATTTTTCGTTCTTTTAGCTTATTCTAATGTCATCAACACACAACAACACTGCCAATTTTACAATAAATTATGAGTGGTACAATTGGAACACAACACCTTACACAATCATGACATCAATCCACGTCCACAAGACTCTTGGCTCATGTAGGTACATGCAAGTACGTTTCACAACAACTGCCCGTGTTTCTACCGTTTCGGGAGCAAACACGCAGCTGGACGTCTTTGTTGTTGTCAACGTTGCTCCCACGGCATGCATACATCAGGGCTGGATTAAAAAATTTTTATATTATCGAACTTTTTTTAACTTTTTTGAATTTTAAATTTTTTTTAAGATTTACTTTTTTTTATTCAGGACCACAAAAATTTCGGTTCTCAACGTGAAAAATTGTCGAAAATTTTTGTAAGTATTTTTGATTGCACTTGAGAATATAGGAATAGTTGACACCGACCAGTTGTGTTCACAAACGGGCAGCAGCGAGGTTATATTTTTTACAATGAGCCAGATAACGTGACAATTCGCGTTGGGGATAGCCTGTCCACCATATGTACCAACATCTGTAGATTGTAGTATAAAAAGTGAAGGGAAAGTGAAGTCACGGGAAAGGTAAATGATTGGCACATTTATTAAGCAAAGTTACATGAAAACAGCTGCATAACCCGCGGTGTTGGAACGATAATTTTGGACTTCGAGCAGATTTGACTTCCTGGAATAACTGAATGCGCACATAATGACGGCTGCTTAGGTTGTTTAGTACAGCCACTGACTGTCTAACGTTGTAACGACATTGTACCGATGCGAAATACAAGCGCCGCAGGCGATTTTTTGAGAAAAAACAAGCAGAAACATGCATAAAAACATGCATTTTCACCACAAAAAGGGGGAAAATAATAAAAAAAAGTTGTGAAATAATAAAAAAAGTGAACTTACTCATGTCTCATGTATCACGGGAAGGTGTAATAACCTCATTTGGGGCATCTTAGATACCAAATACATGCCCAAAAGTTGATTTTGTGAAGAAAATTTCTCGACTCTTGAGAAAAATGACAAAAAATAACCCCCAAAAAGGCCATTTTTGGACGTTTTAGAACATTTTGTTCCCCCGAAAAATTTAAAAAAAAATTTTTTTTTTAAATTTTTTTTCAAAAACCTTTTTTTGCCCAATCCTGCCACGGACTGTCTAACTTTGTAATGACATTGTTCCAATGCGAAATACAAGCGCCGCAGGCGATTTTTTGAGAAAAACAAGCAGAAACATGCATAAAAACATGCATTTTCACCACAAAAAGGGAGAAATAATAAAAAAAGTTGTAAACGAATAAAAAAGCGAACTTACTTTTCTAATTTTTAAAAACCGAAAAAGTGGCGAGCTTTTTTTAAAAAACAAATTTTTTTTACATAAAAATTTTTACTTTTTTTAACCCAACCCAAACACTGCCAGCTGCAATGCGATTGCACGAATCATAGGCAGCTGCGTTGACAACAATAGTATTGGTCGTTCTTTCGAGTTTTAAAAACTTTTTTCGTTGCATTACACGCTCAGGCATTACAGCTGAGCATTTCAAGAATGACTGCACAACAAGCACATGCAGCAAATAAAGCAGATAGTTTCTGGACGACCAAACAATTAGACTTGATCCCGGCTTGTATTACGGTGAGTCAAATCAACTCAAATGGTCAAATCACTTCGTCAACTCACCTTGTGGGAGTCATCTACTCACTCCGATTGCCATGCATGATCTCTCGCGTTCACTCGGGGCTGCTGTGATGAGTTGACTAAGTGATTTGACCACTTGAGTTGACCACTGTAATATTAGCCATTTATTCCTACCATCACGATCACAGGCAATCCACACGAACAACCAACTGCCAGCCGTGAGTTATGTGAAAGCGAGTGATGTGTGGTTCGGTGCTTGTCAGCTGTTCGCTTTCGTCGCACTGATTGATGTCGTTCTCGTGTCGTCGTGCTTGCAACAGACGGTGAAACATCGAAATGGTTGGGGCTGCTGTTATGTCATGCTAGTATATTTAAATATTTTTGTATATTTGACATATCGGCGACGTTACGTTACCTCTGCTGCCGGCGTTTTCCATGGAAAGCTCCTTCGCTCTGTTCGGAAAAAGTTTTAAAATCGTTTTTTTTCCGCCGCAAAAGCATTTTAGGCGAAAAATTTTGGTGTGGACAGGTTCATGTGGACATCTGCGGAAACCATTGCCAATGTTGTTGAGTCCACCACAACCGTTTTGTATGCATTTAAAAGCATCCGTGTAAGTGCCGGCACACACCGTATACCTACATACATATGTACATTGTATGTGTGAAAATATCAGTGTTGCCGCTGATTTCACCTTAAAACTTTTTGAACGACAATTTCTGTCATGTTGTCCTTTTGATCCATACTGTCCTTTTTCAGACGACGCCACCAACATCAGCGACGAACAAAAAACCGTAAGATTTCATTGCTTCTACAACTACTGTACCTTCGAATATGCATAAGGCATTTAAAATTCTGCAACGTGAAAACTACAGAAACAACATCTTCACACTTGCACGCCGTTTTGAGCGAGTGTGGTGCACCAAGTGATCGTCAGTACGAATGCACCGCAGATATTATAAGTGATCATCGCCAATCTTTCAGGTGGACAATTCTGCCCGGCAACGTTGCCTGGAACTGCAAGGCAAGGTTGTCTTGATCGACTGGTTGGCCCGCATCGTGCTGCCAATCGTATTCATCATGTTTGTCGTTGTCTTCTGCATTCTGTACTTCTAACCCGTGTTTGAAAATTCGCTGCTGCGTTTGGGCTACCAACTTTGCGAAAACATAAATTTTAGTCTCCGTCATTTAGGAATCGATTAGACTTGCGATAAGGCTTATTTGGGATCTGGCCAGGGCCAGCAACTTTAACGTAAAAAACGTGCCATCGTTGCAAACACAACAACGTCAGTCTATAATGAACACTAATACGTCCAGCGATGAAGGTGTACCGTATGTGAAAGAAAAGTCGAAAGTGCGTGACGTTCAAATCGTTTTGTGGTGTGGCGTGTAAATATTATTATATGTGCTTGTTGTTGTCATTATTTTATTATTGCATTACTTTTTTTCATGCAAGTGTACCACAGCTCTTTATGTAATTTGTGCCGGTTAAATTGTAAACACCTATAGGTATTTATCGTTACTGTCACGCCTCGAGCGGTTGTAGATGTTTACCCTTTTCGTGTCTAAAACGAAATAAAGTAGTAACTAATGTAATCGTATCCACATCGGGTCATGGTATTGATTTTCTTCTGAACTACTGTATGTATATCTGGATGTGTTGTGTCGTGAACCCTGTTTTGTCACACGACGAATTCTTGTAATTGCGACAGTTAAAAAGCGACAAAGAAGTGGATCATCGCGCTTGCGTGCGTTAACCAAGTTGACAAGAGAGGGACTTTATTTGTGATTGTGTGGGTCACCGGTTGACCCGAACAAGCTGTGCGTGCTAAAATAGGACCACGAAAAGAATATGTAATTCGCCAAACAACCAGGCGAGTTTTCTTTTTGACCGGACAATCGACAACCGCCTATTTCTGGTAGTCGATTGCGTGCTCCAGGTGACACCCTGCATGTAGGCACCTATGTAACCTATGTAAGTTCACCGGTGACGCACGATCACGAAGCCATCCGTCGACATTACCATGGCGTCGGAATTCTCCCGGGGTTAGACGACCACATACTGATGCAGACGACGTTCGAATAAGGCAAGGCTTTGCGACATTTGATTTGAAATTTGATTTTCAAAAAATCTGATCCGAAATTTGATCATCATTGAACTGGGACCGAAAATGAGGCTCGTGCGGGACCAACTGCCGCTTTTGCGACCATAATTTGTGAAAAAACGTAAACGAGAAAAGAAGACAACGTAGTCTACCATAAGTTCAACTGTTTTACGCAACATACACAATACGCATAAACGCACATAATTCCAATGGTGCCATGAATCATCAAAAACATCCACCCATTCTTGTGAGTCGCAATATTTGCGTTCATTGACCATTGACCGGCTTGTCCCTCACAACTCCGGCATTTCTCGTATGAACCTGCCATTTGCGTCGTACATGTTCTTCTCACACTCAATCTGACACTCTTCGCGGTACACGAATCGATTTCCATTCCCTCCACATCCCGAATACGTGACTGGTCTGCATTCGTCCCAGTCGCCGGCCAGCCAGTCGAAATGCCTGACATTTTATGATTGGTCGCACAACAAAAGATCATAAAACGAATCTATCCAAAACTTTTTGACAAAGCGCACATCTCGCTGCAGATCATCAGCATGTACATATGTAGGTACATATTTTTTCCAGAATATCACCTTCACTGATGAATTGAATCAACTTAACTGGGATGCCGGCAAGTTGGAAAAATATATGATTTGATACTCGTGATCTGCAGCGAGATGTGCCTTGCCATTCAGGCAACATTTTTGTAAGCATTCTACTATCGTAATTGCATCGATTTTTGATCGACATCCTTGACTTTTTGCCCACCTCAACGATTGCTTCGTTTTATTTTTGAACTACTGTACCTGCTACCATTTATAGTATTTCCTTCTTATGCGAGTCAAAGGAAGCCGTTTCAACGTTGTAAGCCAACTCCCAGCTGAGGTCGAAAATCCACGACTCCCCTTGAAAACGCAAAGAAAGAGAAATTACACGTGACACGCACGCGACCAACGTCATCAGAAGTCTGAAACATTGTTTCGTGCGCCGGCTTCTTACGTGGCTTGTGACGTCTGATTTCTCTTTCTTTGCATTTTCAAGGCGAATCGCACAATTTCGACCTTAGCTAGGAGCAACTGGATCGCACGTTGAGTGGTTGTTTGGACCAATATAATAAGGAAAGACTATACTTGTGTTTCCGGGTGAAAATGAAAAACGTAAAATAATTTACCAGCGACGATTGCCGCTGTCTTCCGGTTGTTTGCAGTTGAACGGCCCGCCGAATCGGTCTTCTAAAACGGAAAACAGATCTTTAATTAATGCGCTGTTGCGCGACTTGTAGAAAGACATACCGACAGCTGCGCAGGAGCTGGAGTAGAAAATTTCAGGCCAAATACATTAGGTATTACCCGGGTATTTTCCGTACGCCCACGGGTGCAGAGTGCAGGTCACAACAAAGCGCGATCACTGCAGTACAGAATGTGTTTGCAAGGACGGGTCCAGTGGTCCAACCACCGACTGTCTCATGTCAATGCAGCGCTTTCGCTCATTTTCTCTTCGTTTTGTTTTTCTCCAAGCGCGTCACCGGCGCTGTGTTCAAAAAACACGTTGTTCAACGCCTACTACAACAGTGTTGTCGTTACGCGCGTCAAAAACAATGCGAGCCGGGTGTTGTATGGCACATTTGACATGTTGGTCAGTTGGCGCTAAAGTATAACTTCAGGTGCCACACAGCTGCACTGCGCAAGTGCGCGTTCCGCCGATACCATTTTGCGGCTGCTACCCGCTGCTTCAGATTTCTTTGTGGATAGTACTTTTTCTCTCTGAACAGACTGTATTATGGGGGCTTTTTGACGCGTGGACCTTTGACTTGTTTGTCTGTCTGGACCTGGAGACATCTTGCTTGCTACACCCCTCCGAAGCGGTTATTGAAACAAATCTGGCTAATAGTTTTGTCGTCAACTCAGCCCAGCTGATCGCGAGAAACGACAGATACATAACTGTTGGTCGCACAATGATTTTACAAGAATTGGCCAATTTTTTTCCTGAATCGGTCACATTGGTTGAGGACAATACGAGCCCGGCTGAGCATTGAATGGTCGACATTACAATAAGCCGAAAACCGGTCCGCACGTCATCAGATTGACAAGATGTTGATTGATTTTGGTGTCGCCAACTGCATCTGCCGCCAAACCGTCTAATTCCTTTGCCCTTTCAGGTCTTATTATTTGGGATTCTTCTATAAGTTGTTGCACACACCTTCTCAGACTTTGCGAAACGTCGCATTGATTTCAATTTGAATACAGCTTCCGGAACAGAAAGATATGGATAAATACGTCTGGTGAGCAAGCACTGTTTCTTGTATCGTGCTTTTCAGATTTCGCGCTAAAAAAATATTCCTAAAAGTTCTCTATCCGTCAAATTCTTAAACCACTTTCATTTAGGCCTCTTTTGCTGACCGTTTGTCTGCAGTACGAGGCACGGGGTTTGCGTGTCACAGAGACAGAGGTGCTTAACCAGTTGTTTGAGGGCTATGATGCCGAGACTAGGCCAATGGGACTCAACACCAGTGTGCCCGGTGAATACAG
>JASAMV010000688.1:0-20765 GCA_030248065.1 Rhynchonema sp. JSB1_4
TAATCTGATGCAAACTTCTCTTCCAAAAGAATTTCTTTCTCATTTTTTTCGTGATGCAAACTGATGCAAAGCCAACTGGGCTGCAAAATGAACTTTTCTGATGCAAAATGCATCAACTTGCATCGTCCCACTATTTTTTGCTGTGAATGCATGGGATCTGTGCTAGAGATGCATGGGCCCGTGCAGAGATGCATGGGGCCCCGTTCAGAGATGCATAGGGCCCCGTTCAGATATGCATGGGCCCCGTGCCACAGATGCATGCATCCCGAAAAATGAAAAAGTGCAAGAATGGATAAGAATTTTTAGTCGAAGTGGGCGTTCATCAAGTTGATGCTCAGGCTTGCATGATGTTTTCGGGATTTTCGACCCCACCCTTCAAGAAATGAACCCTGATTCAGGCTCAGCCACTCGTAACCACTGAGCAAAATTCAGTTTAGTTATGGTTGCGACGCAGGCCAAAATACCGTGACCTCTGACCACAAGGATCGTGTCGAGACCATTTTCTTTTTGTCTATGTTTTACGTGTTAATGTGTTACCAACCAATAGCACGACATTTTGACGCGCACGAGGACAACTTCCAGCTTGCTGCATCAAATACATCAAATTGTATAGGCAACGTGCAATAGGCTATGTGCAATGGTATCGCAATGGTCTTCATTTTTGTAAGAAATACAAGAACAATACATAGCTTAGTCGTTGTGCGACCACAAGGTACCTTGGTACATAGATTTCTGGTGCACTGCAAAATACCATCTCTATACAGCACGTTAGCCGGACGAGAGACAGGCTCCAATAACACTGAGGTTCGAGTCAGAATTGTAGGTATGTTGCCAAATTCTTCCGCAGCCAAATGTATGCATGTGTTCCCGATGCACTTCTGGCACGGGGCCCCATGCATCTCTGAACGGGGCCCCATGCATTTCTACACGAGGCCCCATGTACCTCTGGCACGGGGCCCCATGCATCTCTGAACGGGGCCCCATGCATCTCCAGCGCAGGGGCAGGGCCCCACATGTATCGGTTTTGATGTGCCATGCTCGGAACAGGAGCGTAATGTCCAACCGGATTCGACAGAAAAGCCTGGGATTGTAGTGTTGCACAGCAATGCATGTAATGTACCTTGAAAGGAAGTCGGCCAAGACGTAGGGCCGGTCAAGACGTAAGGTTCGGCGACACGTAGGGTTGGACAAGACGTAGGGTACAAGCGGCAAGACGTAGGGTTCACTGGACAACACGTAGGGTTCACTGGTCAAGACGTAGGGTTCATGAAATCTAAAAAGTTTGAAAAGTGGTAGGAATCTGCCATGCATGGAGATGTATTACCGTGGTTCAGTGCATGGCATGCACCCACTCTGTTTCAAGTCATATTGAGCATTGGATATGCACGATTGGACCGTTTTATCCGAAACATCACAAGTTGTCAAAAATATGACATATACCACTTTCAAGGTAAATGTTCAATTAGCAAGCACGCAAGCTGAAATGAAGCTGGCACGAGCGTACCTTCACCGACTTCAACCATTCAGGTACCAAACAATTCCGGCTGCGATGCTGAACACATTGGTTGTACTCATTTTACGGTTGCTTAAAGTTTCGTTGGTCAAATGAGCGGTATACGCCCATGTGCACCTGCTATGGTACATACAACATATACTGTACGTCAGCTGCGCGCATGTGCACCTGCCCTGGCACATACATACATATATGTTGTGACCTTGTTCTGTTACTGGTACTTTATATTCGCACATGCACACTTTATCTGATAATATAAATGGTTTTACAGCAACAAATAACATGTATTGTACCGTATGACGTAAAGCGAAACCGCTCAGAAAATACACAAACCCCCGTGATGTGCCCATAGGCGTACCCGTGCGAACGTTGATATCAAGCACAAATGAATAAATGACATCAGACAGATGGCATAAAGCCAGAAAAACAAGAAATTTGAAAATTCAAGTGGACAGGACAAGTAGTAAAGGTGACAGAGACCCCAAAATGGGCGTAAAAGTATGCTATACGGATGCGTATGCTAATATATGCTAATAATAAATATGCTAATGCGGATTCGCATTGTGTGAATAGTCGCATTTGATCGGTTGTCATTATGATCTGCACAAATGTTGGACCATTGTAATTCTACTGCACTACTACTTTGTACGCTGCACTATTGTACCCAGTATCACTGACACATTCTAACTCACAATCATTGGCGCCAAATTGGGATCAGATTCAAACCACAACACCAGGCGGTCATCTGCGAGCGCTGCATCCATAGCTGGGAAGTAATCCGATGGGCCGGTTGTTCTGTTCTCCTTTTTGACCTAAAAGTTAAGCCAATTACAGCACCCACCAAAGATACAACTAGCAAAGTGTTTGCTTTGACACCCACCAGTAACGCAGTTGGAAACAGACGGTCTTGATTGAACGAGGCCGTATCTGGAAGCCCGATAGTGTTGTTTCGGCGATAACTGCGAGCCGCTGTTTGAGTATCCGGGTATTTGTCTGAGACGGATGCAATTTTTGCCGGGTCGCCTTCAAATTTGGCATGAATCATCTTGCGACCTCGATCGTTGAGTTTGGATGGTCGATCTGGCGAGATTCTACTGCGCAGTAGATTTTGCCTGAATGAGCAAGGAAACTTTGCACATGTAATGCACCGGTTGAAAAAACGGGGACAATAAAGCAGCGTGTTCTGCAGTGATATACAAACCGGTAGATTTCCCTCGCATCAACTTCATCCTCGTTTTGTCGCGTGATGCAGCAGTGCTCAGCTGCCGGTGTGCCCTCTGGATCGCTGTCAACAAATCGGCCATTGCGCACCGATGTGCGTACAATCTTCATGTGTTTCAAGGGCCGCTTCTGCCGACGAGCTTTCTGAAATGCACAGTAGGATGATAATAACTGCAAGCTTCGTCATCATAGATCAAAAAAGCGTTTACCTCATATTCCTTGTAACAGCCGTTGCATCGAAGTCGGGTGGTTTCTGTCTTCTCGTAGTACTCTGCTCCTCCAAATTCGAATTTGACACCCGGATAACGGCATGAGTGGAATGGATAGAGTGTTTTCGCCTTTCTTTGATTCAAATGCCGATCAGTTTCAACCGGTGCTGGACCGAAGTCCGATTCGGGATCGAAGCATCGCTTGGCGCGCCTCATTGCTGCCAAAAATACAACAAAGCAAAGGAAACTGTGCACACGCGCACACGCAACTGAATATGATTCTGAACAATGCACAGCACACAGTTTGAAGGTGCCGCCGTATAATGTTGCACAACCATCAGCTGTGGTTTGGTTTCACTGCGGCGCTCTTTCATTGTGGTGCACGTATGCCAGCGTGCACCTGACGTATATACTGTATGTATACATAGATTGGTAGAGTGCGGGTGCATGTCGACATGTGATAACAGACCAAGGTCACAACACATACCGAAATACAGTATATGTATGTATGTATGTATGTACTATGGTAGGTGCACGTGCGCGCAGCTGACGTACATATATGTATATGTATGTATGTACCATGGCAGGTGCACATGGGCGTATATCGCTCATTTGACCAACGAAACTTCAAGCAACCGTGAAATGAGTACAACCAATGTATTCAGCATCGCAGCCGGAATTGTTTGGTACCTGAATGGTTGAAATCGGTTAAGGTACGCATGTGCCACCTTCATTTCAGCTTGCGTGCTTGCTAATTGAACATTTACCTTGTAAGGGGTATATGTCATATTTTTGACAACTTGTGATGTTTCGGATAAAACGGTCCAATCGTGCATATCCAATGCTCAATATGACTTGAAACAGAGTGGGTGCATGCCATGCACTGAACCACGGTAATACATCTCCATGCATGGCAGATTCCTACCACTTTTCAAACTTTTTAGATTTCATGAACCCTACGTCTTGACCAGTGAACCCTACGTGTTGTCCAGTGAACCCTACGTCTTGCCACTTGTACCCTACGTCTTGTCCAACCCTACGTGTCGCCGAACCTTACGTCTTGACCGGCCCTACGTCTTGGCCAGGTACCGGACATCGACACCCAGGGGGACATCGAGCCTGAATCTGTTACACCCAGCATTGGTGGTACTGTGCGCCTTTGTTACTATATTTGTACATGCAAGATGAGCTTTATCTAACTACCTTTGTGCTTTTGCACAAGCAGCGATGTCTTATGCGTGAGCGTAACCAGCGCGTGTGTCATTTTGTGGTCACCATCTGGTGCATTTGCACTGACGATGACCTTGTGAATAATGTGAATTTTCCAGCGATGTGCTGTTTGGTTGACCACTTTGACCTGCTGCTTTCGCAGACGGGCGGTGCGGTGCACCAGGTCATCGTCAGCGCTAATGCACCGAATGGTCACGTAACAGCCGTATCAGCATGCCCGCCCAAAGCACACTTAATATCTTAAAAGTTACATATATTGCGTCTTAACTTACCTAAACACCAAAAAAATTTACAGTTCATGCGCTTAAGGCGAAAAATTACTTCATGCCCGTAGAAAATAACTGCTTTGAACGAAAATTTCGCTGACACACACTTCAATGACGGAGCGATTGTAAATAATTTTACGGTGAATGCAACTTACGCAAATTTGTTAAGACACTATATGTATGCCAAGAGTTGTTTGCACATGCTGTTCATGTGTTTATACAGTTTATTATGTGCTCACATTTTTCGTGCTGTGGGAAATGTATGTTCGTATGTAGAAAGGCCAATTTGTTACCTGTGGTTACTGTCAGAAGTGAACAATGGCTGTAACAAATGCCCATCGGTAATCACGACCAAACTGATCAAAGCTTTGTGATCGGCACATACTTTTGCGCGAATTTTAAAAAAAATTAGTCTTAATAAAATGTACAGTATCTGTAACATTCATACCTACTGTGTCGCCTGCTCGCCGAAAGTACTACATTATCTTCTTCGCGCGTGAATGCAGCATGTGCAGCACATGATGTGATCACAGCACACTTATAGGGTGGGTTAAATATTCGGCTTACGAGGTTGGGGTGTACAGTATGCGGAAAACCGCTGTAAATGCACTTTAATTGGGCTAAGTGACACTTTTGCGGACACGAGGCATCCAAATTGACATGCTTTTGCCTGGTAACTTTGGATCCAGAAAATAGGACTTGACCAAATGGCCCCAGAGTTGATCGGACCCTTATTTCTCAGACCCAAACTAACGGTACTAACAATTTAGGTCAGTATTCTGATTTCGGTGTCCAAAAACCCGTGGTTCTCTATTATTATCCCAGTTGAGGTACATATTTTTGCTCGAGTTTCCGTCGATATTAACTTTGTTGTAAAGCAATTTTTGACCCACCCTACATTTTTCAACTGTATAATACAGCAGCATTTGAGAGTGAAAGCACACACAGAAATAAAGTGGTTAGGTTGCGGGCATGAAATTCCTGTTTCCATAATCTGTTCTGTCGCATTGCCTACCAACCTTACATGCATAGATTATGTGCAGGTGTTATAAAACAATAATAATTTCAATATTCAACAGCACGATTTCTGTGTGCGTTCGCATGTATTCTATATGGTTGTGCTGTATACCTTATGGGCGGACGGGCAATTGAGCAAAGCACATTTGAGCAAGACCACTTTGAGCAAGTGAAAAAGAGCAGAGTCCAAAAGAGCAGAACCTAAAAACGAATAGGCCTAAGCCTAAGCCTAAGCCCAAACACAAAGCTAATCTTAAGTGTAAGCCTAAGCCTTAGCCTAAGCCTGATACCAAAATCAGCCTAAGCCTAAGCCATTGGAACAAAATAAGTGCTCTGCTCTTTTGGCCCTGCTCTTTTTCACTTGCTCACAGTGGTCTTGCTCAAATGTGCTTTGCTCAATTGTCCGGCCACCACCTTACGATTAGGCAAATGCACAAACTTGGCCGACGGACCATTTGATATTGACTCCAAATATTGACTTTGAAGATATTTTGCACAAAATGGCATGCCGACACCTGTTACATCTTTCCTCATTGAACCGTATGCAGACAACAAGAGAAGCGGGCCCAGAGCGGTCACTAATTTGCTGTTACTGTACCTTTGTTCAGCCCTGTGCACTTGCTTGTCTACCGCTGACCACATCAAACTTTCATTGTAATGGCCGGGTAGTATAGTCTGTTGATTATATTTCGACATAGTGTATAAGCCCCATTCAGCGATGTTTGGAGCGCGCTGGGTCGACGCCATTCTAAATGAATGTTTCATGCATTGCCAACTCATTCGCAGAGCCATTGAACATTGTTGGTGCTGTGCGATGACAGGCCACGTGTTTTTGCGCCACGCGGCAAGCAATGTTCAATCGGTCTTTTGCCTGAGTTAGCAATACTTGAAACATTCATCTAGAATGGCGTCGACCCAGCCCGCTCCAAACATCGCTGAATGGGGCTTATACACTATGTCGAAATATAATCAACAGACTATATCATACCCGTAGCGACATTTCTGAATGCCTGAGAAAAAACCCGCTTATCAAACAACACACACAAACAGCTGATCGAAATGTGTGTTTGCTGAAGTTTTTCAGCCGTCGTAATGCATTACAGTTTTTCAACTCTAATTTCGACGTGATGCTTTTTGTTTTCAACGTGACGTGTTATGATCTAATCAAAGTTACCGACGGTTTCTTTTTTCAGTTAGAAACAACAAAAACAAAGAAATTTCCCTAAAGCAACTAATAATCGCCAACGCTGTCCTGAGTTTCAACAGAGTTTGTGTGAAAATCGATTTCAAAAATTTGAAGGTTCCGATTATTCTAAGTGTATGTCAACAAACACATCACAAAAACAACAACAAAATAACAGTTCTTTAAGGTGCGGTTATACTCGTTCCGCGGAATAGAAGGAACGGGTGATGGAACGATCGTTTCCGCTGACGTGGTTATACTTCGCCGGAAGAACAGCGAAAACTAGTATAGCCACGTCACGCGGAACGATCTGACGCAATTGCCAAGGAACGAAAAAAACGTTCCACGGAATAGAAAGAACGAAGTCAAAACAACTTGAGTTTCTGGACAGTTTCTTGAGCTTCATCTACTTGAAATTGTCACTAAGAGACCTTGGCGTGTCGAAAATTTTACTTTTTGGATACGGCAAGGTTAGAATGAAGCATTTTCAAACCTGAAAACGCTCAAAAGAACGATTTTGGGCTGCCATGGTGTTCAAACATAACATTCATAGCACAGTCCCATCTACACAAGATCTTCTCCATCTTCGTCGGCATTTCAAACCAAAAAATGATAATGATAAAATAATATGACGAAATAAAAACGGTAAACATTGTGTGAGAGTGGTCGGGTGAGCCAACCCCACAGCCCCCATCCGTCTGGTTCCTGGACCGGTCTAATGCGCTTGTGGTTGTCCAAATTAAACTATAAATTTTTTAAGCAGAACTAATTCGATTGAGACAGTATACGTAGCACACTCTTAGCAATCGTTTTTGTCCTCGTTTTTGGTCCCCCGCCGCCGCCGCCCCCCGAAACTAAGGGGCTGAATGCTGTTTCATAGAAATGTAATAGTGTGGGCGTGGTGCTTTTTACGGATAGTTTGTTGATTATTTTTTCTTCATGTTTCAGCTGTTTGCAATGATTATCAAGCTCAATAATTTGCTCAATAGCCTCCCTAAAATTGCCGAGGCGGGGACGCCCTTCTATTTTTTCTCTGGCATTAGTTTTTGGAAGAATGCGCAGGAACAGCGGAAATGCTGAAGGAATGAAAAAATAGAAGGAATAGAGGAAATTCGTTGCCGCTGTTCTTTCATTCCGTCACGGAACTGTATTGCGCGGTACAATTTTCGTTATTCGGAATGAGTATAACCGCACCTTAATGCTTGGTTCTTTATTCAACCCCATACGTAGGGTGATATTTTCGAAACGGTGTAAAGGTCAGTTGGGTGTAAAGGAACATCGGTGTCGGTGGAAAGCTCGGTTGACAGCTCAGTGTGATAGACCTCGGTGTAAAGTTGAAACATTCCACGTTAATAACAGGCAATGTTTCACGTCTACACCGAACTACGCTGACCGAGCTTTCGACCGAACTTTACACCGACCTTTACGCCCAACTGACCTTTACACCGTTTCGAAAATTCCACCCATAGTTTAATTTACAACCAGCTAGTGTTGGCTGTACATATGTGTCATATGTTTGTACATTGCAAGACAGAACAAATGCCCTAAGGGCATAAAACGCAGGTGTGAACCACTTGATTTGCGTATGCTGAATAACGACATCTTCCACTACAGTGCGGAATTCGAGACCCAAGCTTTCCTGATCTCGAGCTTTTATGCAGTTTCATCAGGTTGCATATTCTCGGTTCATGCCTTCTGTCTTGCATCGACATTTTATGTGCACAGGAATCTGAAATGATTTAGATTTTAGAATGTTGCTTTATGATGTTGCACGAGGCCTACAAGGTTTTGCAGGAGGTGGAAAACGAAAAAAATTGAAGCCGGCCTGTGTCAAAAGCAGGAAATTTGAGCTCCAACATTTTTGTGGTTTATAGTCACATACTGTACTTGTCCGTTGAACGTGGTACCACACAAAAAGGCTTTTTTGGAATGTTTCGATTTTCATTTATTTCACACCCAACGTTTCATAAAGTGTTTTATACAGTATTATACCACGTTCAATGAACGTTGGCACATATACTGTATTGGCACTCAAAACCTCCTGAGCTTTACACAGGGCGGCTTCAATTGTCTTTCCTTTTTCTCCTCCTGTAAAATTGTGTGGGCCTCGGAAACATCACAAAGCAACTTTTATGAAAATCCATTTCTAAAATCTAGGCTTGCCACATCCAAGCCTCCATTTCATGAAAAAAGAGAGAGAACAAAAGCCGTCAACAATCAATTAATATTTACGGCCTTTAATCATCAGACTAAAAACCGATTCATCAATGCCACCTTTCAGCTGATCGTACTCCAGTTCATAATTGTAGCTTCACCTATTGGCAAACTACCACATTATACCGTCGTCGTTTACGGGTATTGACCCGTCAAGAGGCAATCAATGAACAACACAATGATCGACTGAAACATCATGCAGCTGGACTTCTTTACATCGTGTTCATTATGGCTGGTGGTCGTGTGGATTAACAATGGTTAGCGAGGTTGAGAAAATGTCAAAGTCTTATTATGGCGAACTTAGGTTAAATTCGGAATCCGGAACCCGGAAATAACTTACATGCAGAAATACAAAACATTTCCGGACTCCGGAAATATTTCCGTTAAACGCAAAAATTTACATGCAAAAATTTCCGGATTCCGGTTTCCGGACTAAGGCCGCCCTTAGGTCGGCTTTGGTCGGGGCAGGTTTGTGAATAATACGTTAGGGAGATGCGCCCTTAGTCATGGTGGAAAATGGAAAATGGAAATGAAAAAATATTCTATGTCCAAATTTTCCATTTCCATTTTTTATGTGACTAAGGGCACACTGGAAAATGGAAAATGGAAATGAACCAAAACATTTTCTGCGTAAATGCCGACCAATCAGCGGCCGAAAATTGAGCGGAACAGAAAATGTTTTTGTCATTATGTCAAAACACGACTGCTGCAGAAAATGTTTTGTTTCATTTCCGTTTTCCATTTTCCATTATGCCCCTAGTCATATTGGAAAACGGAAATGGAAAACTTGGACATAGAAATTTTTTCATTTCCATTTTCCACTATGACTAAGGGCGCACTTAGGGCAAGCCCTTCGTCAACTACAGACCTCCGCCTGGTAATCTGTCACCGGTAGACGGTTTGTTTTTAATGCCTAACTAGGTACACATCTGTCATTCGCATTTATTGGGTGGCATTTTTGAAACGGTGTAAAGCTCAGTTGGGTATAAAGGTCGGTGTAAGCTCGGTCGGTGTCAGCTCGGTGTAAACATGAAACATTCCACGTTAACAGCAGGCAATGTTTAATGTTTACACCGAGCTGACACCGACCGAGCTTTCGATTGAGCTTACGCCGACCTTTACACCCAACTCACCTTTACACCGTTTCGAAAATATCACCCTTCGTCCAGCTCTGTCGTGCTTGACCCCTACACGAAACGGCGGTCGAGATTTGCGCGTTGGTCCATTGTACCCGACCACCAAGTACCGTTTACCACCACCATATACGGTCAGCGGAACGCCATTTTACACACTCGGTGTGTTTCTCTTAACTTGGTTGTTCTTCGCAATCAGTGTGTTCTACGCCTATTTTGCTTTCGGATGTGAAACCGTACGAATTACATAAAGTCGGTTTCCCGCTGAGAGTGCTCAATCTGCATGTATCAGTCCACTACCGTGTTGCAATGCTGACAAGAACAGTCTTTATTCACTGTTCCGCCAGAACACTTCAACTTTTGCGATGCCCCATAATTGCAGCGCCCAAAAAGCCGCATTCACATGTTCCCGACATTCGCCAGCCCGATGCGACACCGTGGACACGGGAGTGGGTGACGACGACCCGAAGAACTACTATTGAATGGACAACCAGGTTGGCCCTTGGATGACAGGTTACATTTTTGATATGATGTCTGTTAGTGGGTGACCTTGGAATACCAGTGCGTAATGAGATATGGTATCACGTGTGGTTCTGTGGAACAGAGCTGTACTTGCTTTTCACACCGATTATGACCAATCACTGCCCGTTTACATATCTCATTGCAATTTGATCACCTGTATTGAAGCTTATGGCCGTTGTTATTTTTTACTTTTCTGATGCAGAACTACTACTCCACGTTGGACAACGCGAACAACAACACGGAGAACAACAACACCGAGAACAACCACACGGAGCACAACACCCAGACGGACGTTAGTGGTAGCCTAAAAGCCTTCTCTTGTCAGAACAAAACGTTGATGCCTTGTTCTCCGACTACGGGAACTAAAACAAGCCGGCTCAGGCACGGTACTTGGTCGGTTCTTCTTAACTACATACGGGAACCACCCGGGCACCAACCAAGAACAGTTGCTTTTTAAATACTGGAACCCGCTCAGGCGCGACTCAAGCACGGCTAAGCAACCCTGCGCCAAGATTGTCATGCGTTCCGTTATGTTTGAACGCGCGCTTCCTTTTTCACTGTCCTCAACAGCGATTGTTTCAATTAAGCTTCAGGTTTCAAAACAACCACAACAAACTTCATATAAACCAGATAACTTCACAGGACTACACCAACGACAACAACAAGGAGAACAACAACACAGAGAACAACAACGCGCAGCACAACGCCAAGACGGACGTTAGTGATAACTTATAGCCTTAAAACCCGAATAGCCTTCCCTTTTCGGACGTTGACTGTCCTGCTTTCTGGTGAGGCAATTTCAAGTAAGAAGGCAAACAAGTCAAACTCTCTTGCTTCACCTATCCTGACCGATGGGGACTCGATTTAACTTGGTTGGCGCTGAAGCCGTGTGTCTATTTATCTCTTCAACCTATACTTCTACAAGGACTGTCTATTTATGCACGTTACGCTTGAAGCACCCTTTCTTTCACCATCGTTAACACTACATATATTATTTTAGTTAAGTTTAGGGTTTCAAACACCCACAACAGCTAATCTCACCTATAGAACCACACCAAGAACAACAACAAGGAGAACAACAACAACACCAACAACAACAACACGGAGAACAACGACACCCACAACAACAACACCGACTACAACAACGCAGCGAACCACAACAACAAGGAGAACAACAACACCCACAACAACAACAAGGAGAACAACGACACCCACGACAACAACAAGGAGAACAACGACACCCACAACAACAACAACAAGGAGGACAACGACACCCACAACAACAACACCGACTACAACAACGCAGCGCACCACAACTACGCCGAGAACAACGTTAGCGCGTATTGCAGTAATTAGAAGGGATATGGCTTGGTTTTATGGTGTCGTCATGGTAGCCAAGCCATCACCCAGATAACTTTAACCAACGCAGACTAGTCGCCCGTTTTGGCACTCATTACGTCTTGTTTCTGTTGAATACTAATTGACCAACACAATGAGAATTTCAACGAAGATTAGTTTTAACTTAGATTCGTTTGTTTGTCGTTTCTGTGAATTTTTGGAAGACCAACATGTTTTCATTGCATGCAGTCTGTGTCTAAAGCACTGTATCATGCGCAAACATTAAGAGCGATGAACTGCATAACGTCAGTTGGAATTGTCAGTTGATATTTACAGAACAACACCGTGGCCCACCCGAACAACAACACCTTACAGTCCGCCACCAAGTACCGGTGGAGAGGACAGCACTTTGTATAGTGAGTGAAGTTTGGATCTAGTGATGCGAGTAAAACTGCATAATCAACTAACACTATTTTGTCGATTTTCAGAAAAATTCGGCATCACAACTGGCCAAACAGCGACGTACGACCAATCAAGTGAGTCCAGTGTTGTTCAAATACGGATCCGTCGTAACTATTTCTAAAACGACATTTTTCTTGGGCCGTAGATAACGAGTGATACGGAACCTCGCTTTTCGTAACTTGGTCGCATGTTATGCGACAGCTATGCAGTATCTGCCTCTGTTATGGAAAGTTGGCAGCCTAATCCTAAGCCTAAGCCGAAGCGTAGGCCTAAACCGGAGCACAGTCATAAAGTTTAAGCCCATGCCTAAGCCTAAACACACAATAGTTCGGTGGCTTAGTGGTGTCATTTCATCAAACCAGTTTCTATGTTCTTGAGGAACCTTTTTCAGTTGGAAGTGACAGAAATGAGCGAGCAAATAGAGAGCCTGTAGAATGTATATGGCCAGTGGCTGATGTTTTACGCTGATTTTACGAAACCAGCGAAATAGCCAATACTGTTCATAATGATCACTATTGGTAACGGAAAACCATTTCAATACAGAGTACGACAGTCAAAAGCACGCCGTTGCGCCAACCGATTTGAACTGCAACTTCGAGCAACCGTGTTGTTGGGCGAACGAAGTGCCACCATATGATCAGGTGGAGTGGCGATCGTCGCGAGCCGTGCCCGAACCACGCGTCTACAGCAAACACACGGGCAGAGGCAGCAACAAACAACCGCCAGGTGGGGCAGTTGTCGGTCAGACGTACATACTGTATGTATACACCATCCACCAGCTCATGGCACTTTGTGATGCTGCTGGCTGGTTTGTTCCCTTCCTCCACGTTCTAATGAAAGAGAAATTGAGTGTGACCGATTTTGCAAAAAACTAAAAAATGACAAAAGGTGTCGAAAAAGATTGCATTCGATCAAATTTAAAGTTAAATTAAATTAAAATCGATAAAACACGTCGATTTCATAAAAACCACACACACTTTAGGAACAAAAATAATTTCTTTCAGAAACTCAATTTCTCTTTCATTAGAACGTGGAGGAAGGGAACAAACCAGCCAGCAGCATCGCAAAGTGACATGAGCTGATGGACGGACTATACATAGGCTGCTTATTAGGCTTACGCATCCCGCAGGCCTGGTCGAAACTTGCGACGAACCACTTGTGCGCGAGCAAGAGTGCGCAACAAAAATTGCCTGAACTTGTTCTCCCCAGACAACACACGCCCAAGAAATTTTCGTACGCTTCCATTTAAAGTAAAATAGTACATAACCGCGCAGGGCAATGGGTACAAAAATCCATAAGAACGTATACTATGTATGTACGTACATCTGTTGAACGTATATTTGCCACGAGACTATTAACAACAAAACACAGAGCACATAGTGAATCCGTACCCTAGCCCTAGATCATAGAGTGAAGCTAACGCCACGTCACCATTAACAAAATGAGTGTTCAATTTCAGTCGGAGGCTACTTGATCACGGGTGCCAACGGCGCTGATGCACTGATCGAGGCACGACTTGTCTCGTGCTCAATCAAATGCGTCAAGAGCAACATCACCGTGTCACTAAAGTACGCTTCACGGGGTGGGGAAACATTGGTGTTGCAGGGCAGTCAAATCTTTATTTTTCACGTGCAGGCAGGCTACACGAGCCCTGTTTCTAAAAAAACTGTTTCCACTTAGTGAAAAAGTCATTTTGTTTTTGTAAAATTTGGGCTTTCCAACTAAAAAACACAGTTTCCCTTTTATTGCGTTGTATCTTTTTCACAGTGTCGAGCTGTTGGTTGCCAAGGTGAGAAAGCAACGGACCAACCCCGTGCCATGTCCACCGCGCCGATTTCAGATTCTGGAAAACCCCATCGGCGCGTCTGACCGTCTGCCAGCAGATTTCGGCGTTCGACCCGCGACCGGACAAGACGCCGTTGAACTGCGTCATCGTCGAACGATTCGAGAATTCGGACGACCCGGTCGTCGTCAATATGCGACACGCGTTCGAAAACTCGGATGTGAGTCGGTGTGAAGAGTGATTTAGTCATCAAGAGTCATTAGAGTGGATGTGTACACGCCCCGGGCTGCGGAACTTTGCTAGCACCGGACTAAGAGCACAGTCAGTGTAGTTCTTGCCTCGACGGAGAATTAAGTGTACCCTGTATACTTTTGGAGGGAAACTTAAGTGTACCCCCAATAGGGAAAGGGGGATGACCCAATTCAGGAAACAAGTCAGTTTTAGAGGGATAAACTTCATCTACATACGATGTATTTTTGTTTTTTTTCCAAAAAATTCCCTGTATAAAGGGTATATTTGACTATTTTCGACCCTTGAACTGAAAAATTGCCTGTTTTAGGCCTAAAATACCTATTTTAGTCCTAAAATGCCCATTTTAGGAAAAAATTGAGGAAATAAAGTATGCCAGGTGGGGAACAAAAAAGGTAAGCGTACATTACCATGGCCGGGGATGGAATTAAGGGTACCGTAGCGGGGGCTCCCTACACTTTGTGGTGTTCAGTGCTCGGTTTGTCCTCGATAAAATCCCGTCAATCAGTCGTCATCATTTCATTGTTCTGCCATCTACATCGACAAACGCTGCAATCGCCAGCAAAAGATAAAGTCACCAGTATACTTGCAGATTATGATCATCGGCTCGAATCTGGTGGAGAAGGACGGCAGTTTCATTTTGATCGATGAGATCAAGGTCGACTACGAACCGTGTCGCACACGCGAGGTTGTTGCACGTGAAATCGATGGACCAGCACCGTCAACGCGACCACAGTCAAATAGGTGAGTTACGGCAAACCGTCCTGGGCTGACGCAATTTTGAATAACGGCAGCAACAAGAACCAACAGAGAACGAGGTCCCTACATGAAGGAGCTCCGAGTGGGTTCTCTCGTAAGCTAGGATAACAAGATGCCAGCCAAAATAAACAATTATTCGGTTTGGCACTGGGAAGTTTGTTACAACAGTTCGAACGGAGTGTAAACTGTCAGACAGGTGGTGCGGAATACGGTGCAACATGTAACGTGAAATGAGTTGGACACCTTACTGAATCAGATTCACGCCCAGAGAGTGGTACCGAGGCGGATACAGAGGGCACACTCGTGTCCATCAACCGCCACAACCGATCATCAGCACCACGTCCAGCCCCCAGACAAACTTCGATGCGCCGCGCAAACCAGACATTTGTGCCGTGCGTGTGTGTTCAGGTGAGGTAAACGATGGGGCCATTTGACTAAGACTATGGATCTACAACCTGGTACACATTCGATCGGACCGTTGGATCGCCTGAGACATGTCTGAGGCATGCCAGCTAGGTATCTTGTCTCGAACTCGAGCCAGGCCGAAGTCGACTTATCATCGTAGTATCGTCGTCGTTGCCCGCAAAATTGATTCGGCCCCATGTTCTCGACACTGTGCAAGTCCGATCATCGACATCCGGCTTCAAAATTAACTTTGCACTTGACTTTCTTCCATGAAAAAAATCCGCTGTCAAACGATCGGACTGCACTGAACCATTCACACCATCGCTGGTTTTCAGGCGGCGCTGACTGCGTGATCGGAAATCAGCAGGGAATCAGCGACCGTCGTCTGCGGTCATACAGGCAGCGCTATCTGGCTCAGGTGAGTTGGTCGTCAGACAGACGGGTCATGACGGAGAGAGACATATACGATTAAGGCTTCTTTTTACTGTGCAGAGTGTATCACGCAACGTATGTAAAGGCAAACTACGCCAACATGAGCTCGATTTCTCATGACAGAATAGTGAAATATTCAGACGTAGCTGCTGATTTGGGGAATGTTAGGCGTTGAAGAATACAAAATGGAGCATGAGGAAAGAATAGAAACGAAAAGAATACACGCCACCTTCGAAATCGGGCTCGTGTTGGTGTAGTTTGCCCTTACATAATGTGATACGACGAGCCCAAACTGTTAATATTAAATACCTACCGGAGCTTGCTTTAGTCGTGTAAGTTTCTCAAATTTCGCTCGTGCGCCTGAGTATGAGTCTGCATTCACCGTTTGACCTTACCGATTGTGCATGTAGTGTGCCGAAAACCCAGCACAACATTCCCGCAATTCCAGAGATCCGCGTCACTGAGTGCGCGAGCCGCGCGTGGAGAGTTTGCGACAACGCCATTAATCGACGTCTACAAGTCGGTGTTCCTACGCCGTCGTCGGCGATCCATCATCAAAACAGCAATGTTCAGATTGAGGGAAAACGTGATCCTGAAATTTGATCTCTACCGAGCCGTCGATGGCTTTCAAGTCAAGGTTATTTGGCTCATGGTTTTTTCCTCGAGTAGTGTGATGGCATGGAGGTAATTTTTACCTAGAGGCCCCGGCCACAAAACAATGCCCAAGGACGACTGCGGTTGCATCTTGTTATGGGAAACTCGTGTCGTGTCGTCACCAAAACTTGCCCACCGATTATGACCCTCTTCTCCCGGCGCATAATGGCTAGATACCGACTTATACGACAAACCTTCGATGGTGGTTCTGCCTAGCTGTTTCTCGGAGTGGGGAGAGGTAGAAACGTCATAAACTGAACCTCAGCGTGCACTAAGAAGCCCTCATGTGAAGGAGGCCGTCAAACACTATAGCTATGGTACTGCACGATTACGCTGCTCACAGCGTGGTGACAATCTGTACTACTAAAACAGGAAGACGTATGTGTGTATGTATGTGTGTGGCCCCCTCCCTCGGGGGCACGGTTCAATTTTCGAGGGTAGCTTTGGGAATGCTAACGGGTCTTCGGGGGGGGGGGGGGCGCACGGCACGGGCGCGGCGCTGTAGCCGGGCCGTAGACACGGGTCCCGTCTAGTGTCACACAAAACCTCATACAACACGTATTTCCAGGTGTGCCTTAACAATTTATACACTTGTCCGTTTGTGACGGACACGAGTGCTTCGAGACAATGGAGCACACAATACGTTCCAATTCCACGCGACACGAGGAGGGTTGGTGCATTCTCACTGGTGTTGTCCTTTTGTTTTGTACTTGTACGTAACTGTGTACCAGTTGCGAGCAAGTTTGAAAGCCACGTCCCCCGAGTGTACTGTAATGCGACTGCGGCAAGACATGCCCACACGCAAGGTTGTGGCACTAGTACAGGCGACACCTTGCTCAACGACATGCTTCACCTGGCTTTGCCGTGTGTGTTGTGGCTGCCACAGTGGTAGTAGGTTGGCTATTCAAAGTTAGAACTGCTGCGTGCCACAAGCGGGAAATGTTTTGATGACATCAGCAAAAAATGTTATTTATTTACAGGTAATCTGGCAGGCGAACAATATTGGCCGCAAAGAGGGCACCCTGGCGGTCGATAATTTCGCGTGGCTCAGGCCGGATCGGCGGAACTTCAGAGACTATGCCAGAGCGACGAATATATGCACGTAACATACTTCCATTGTGTGGACAACCCGACAGTCACCATTTGCACAAATAATAAAACTCAACGGGCCCGATTATATTTGTTTCATTTGGTTGGATAAATCCTGCGTGTGTGATCACGAAGGCCATATTCACAAAAGCTCTGTGAGACCCAACAAATTTTAAATGAACATACAGCAGTCTGTTCTTTGCACTGTAGATATCGAAGCACATACGGAACGTATACGTAATGTGGCCTTCTATTGATACGAAATAGTATCTCGTTTTAAAAAGCTTTGTGGACATGATTGGACGTGCTGAGTTGACTAACACCCTAAACTTATGACTTTTGAACACACGAATTTATTACTGTCTTGTCACTGATTTGTATGTTCCACATGCGTTCCCCTGTAGTTTTATGATGTGAAGCGGTTACCGCTGTAGTGAACACATATTATTTTTTTGCTTGCAATGTTTCGCACATATCCAATGCCATGGTGTGCGTGTACTTTGAAAGTAAAAAAGGTGCTATCTGTACGTGGGATAGTCATTACATTTGCGCAGTTAGCTTTATCGACAATATCTGTGTGAAATTGTAAAAACGGACAAGAGGTCCCGCATAAGTTCGACATGGCACGTGACCCAATTTGATGTATGCGCAAGGCATGCCCCAAATGCTTGATTTCACACGCGAACCCGTAAGAAACATCGAGTGCATGGAAACCCTTGGTCGCCAATTTTGAAACTTTTCAATTCAAACAATTCAATTTCAAGGGTAAATTAGCCATGGTATGCTCGGTATCCCTTACATTCCACTGACTTCGGTCACGTGCGAAAAAATACAACTATTGCGCGTGCGTGTGGTGAAAACTACTGTTTTGGGCAAAATTCCCGAAGCAGCCGTCCCGGCACTGATCAACTAACGGCGGCTCACGTTTACACCGTAATAATAACCTGTTTCAAATATTGTTTTTAATTCCATTATTTTTTGTTTGAATTACATTTTTAAACCAATGTCCAAACCTGTTTGGATTGTGTATGTGCTACAAGATTGATAAGATTATGTATGTGCTACAAACAGCGAACCAGGTTGCGACTGCAGGTTCGGGAATTCGCATTTTACAGCGCGAGCATCTTCCCCGCAAACGCCAAGCGCTGTCAACAACCACAGCGCTCGTGCGTAAACTGTTATTATAACAAAATGAAAGAAAAACACTCCCGTCCGCATGCCAATGCAATGCGCTTCGTCATAATGTGATTTGCGACAATTTTGATTGGGTGATAGAGACGACAAAAATGAAGAAGTATGATGTCGTCGACAGCAGCAGAATCGTGGACTCTGTGCATTATCTGCTGCTGCATGCTTGTTGCATTGATACGTCCAGGTCAGTTTATGAAGGGCGAATTGCAGTTTATGCCCCACTGTGATGTGATTTGGGCAAGGGCCGACCTAGAATTTTTTGCAGTAAATTTCGTCATTTTTATTCTCGAGCGGCATGGAGCGCAAAACTGCCTGTTCTCCAGATCTAGGTTTGCTATGCGTATGTTAGGCAGTGACATACATAGTATCGATTTTTGCGGTGATGGCGAATTGGAATTGGAACTGCCCGGGGGGAGTTGAGCTTGCCATATGCAAATGCTTATCACGCGCTTTTTAACAACACGAAACATTGAGATACCGATGGTGAATTTATAATTGATGGGAAACACATATAAATCCAGGGCAAAGCTGTTTTCGCGATCGAAAGGAATTGGAAATTGTGAATGGGGAGCTCGCCATAGAAAGTGCATCAAAGCCGGCCATTGTCGACTACGAGGACTACTATGAAACATCAACCAGTGTGAGATCAACAAAGGACGTCTTCCATGGTTTGCTAAATCACTTAAAACCTACATTTGACATTACCTTAACTAAAAGTTAACACGCATGTTGCAGAGAAAATTGGAATTGAGAAAGAGAGCTTTAAGCAGTACGATAGTTCAGGTAAGTTTGGTTTTTTATCTTTTTGTGCCAAGTGTCTGCTCTTTTGACTCTGCTTTCTTCCTATGTTCAAATAAATATGTAAATTTATGTTTGTATGAAGGCCAGATCAGTTCGCGTCTGGCGCAGAGCAGCGTCGACCTTTCGTGCAACTTCGACAGTCCGTGTTGTTGGGCGAATTCGGAGCCGCCCGATGACCAACTACAATGGCTGTTGGCCACGGCCAATCCCAATGATGACACATTCAAACGACACTTTCAGCCGAACGTCACCGTGCCCGGTATAATCCTTGCTGTGAACTTGCGTTTGTACACGCGTGCGCATGAATCGTGTTCTCCGGCTGTTTTGTGGCATCTCGCACATGCATTGAACAACTTTTCAGTGGCCAACTATTTGGTGACCGCCGACCACACGAGCCCGTCGAACGAAGCTCGTTTCTATTCCTGCACGGTCGAGTGTGCAGCGGATATTGTGGCTGTCGCCGTCAGGTAAAAGGATAATTTTTGGTTTTGGTGAACAGTAGGTCTAAGCTTGCCGTAACTTTTGACTGAACAACAACGGCAGTTAAGCTGGACAAATCCATCTTGATTTGAAAGATACCTGGCTCGATTTGCAGGATCGATTGGTAGCATGCTAGTAATGCGCATAAATTGCTTTTAAAATAGACGGCACATCCGTCACATTAGGTTCAGAGCCAGAACACAGTTCGATCACCAACTCGCAGTTGATTAAGTATGTGACTTACGTCCGGACGTCAAACACACTCTTTAAAAGAAACTACAGGTTCTGGACGACAGCGCATGTGCAGCTACAAGCGTGTCTTCAGTTCGGCATTGGCAGCGCGCTGCTCAGTTGCGTTCGCATCCCGTTAAGACACGACGGCACACATTCGACTGTCATGTTACCGGGCGCAAACGATTTTCAGGTACCACGCCTTTTCTCTTTTTTTGTTCGGAAAATATAAGCAGTACTAAGGTATCAATGCTGCGTTAGCGCCGCCTCCCTTCGCATCGTCTTCTGGTCGGCGCTATAGAACCGGCGGGTAGTGCTGTGGCGCCACCTTTCCTGCGCATCGTCGGTCGAGTGGTGCTGTAGCGCCACCTTTCCTTCGCATC
>JASAMV010000689.1:0-28031 GCA_030248065.1 Rhynchonema sp. JSB1_4
GTGTATGTAATTTTACGCTTTTATTGCATTGTTGTGTATTCTTGTAAATCATTGCCTTACAAACTCACCAACATACAGTACTCTATGTCCTAGTGGCATCAAATAATTTTCCCACAAATGTATTCTGGCAGCAGCAGTTGTCATTATGGCCACGGGAATAGAGCCTGTGGCTGGCGGCTCAATGAAGTCTTCTGTTAAACGGTATTGTACCATCACATGTTTATCACTGACCACCCGTGCAAACGTTACTGTATATTTTTCGTCGTTGCACAGGGCCAATAGCTGCTGCGCTGTTGTACATATTTTTGTTTTTATTTTATCCGGATTCATTCCGAATCGTCCCCAAACCGAATTGACAATTAGCTGAATAAAAATTCATGATTTATATCATTGTAATGGGTGTGGTGGTATTGGTATAACCTTCGCGAGCATGCGCAGCGTTGTGTTCGGGATTATATCGTTTTCACAAATGTCCATCAGCCAGTCACGTTCATATCTTTTCACGAGTTCACTGGCCGAGACGCCATCGGGCAGTGGCGAGCTCACAATTTTTAATCGAATCCATTTCATGATAAATTCGGTAAAAAGGCCACTTTTTATGTTCTTGTGGTCATATATCATGGTTTCGGGCCAGTGGTAGACACATTCTGGAAATAGCGGGGTTTTCATTCAAGCTTAATTACCACATGAACATCACCAACCTATATCGCTGTATGTATATCCACACCGCAAAGCAGCATAGATTTCCACTGATGCCCAGGTTCCACGGATTGCTCGCTCTTCCTTTGTATGCGTACACATGGTACTTGCTTGTTGTTGAATGCATTCATTACAAAGACCGAAAATTAGCCGCCCCTTATTCCTGACTGGTAAAGGAGGATGCAGTAGTTGGGGGGGAGGGTTCATGGTACATTTTATTATCCCATGGTATGGCTGGGCATGAAGGTCGGCGAAGTTCCCGGTCAGTACTTCCGGCCAACCAATGCAGTACCTGAAGCAAATAGTGAGTGAACATATTCGTCATGATCACTATATATCTTACAGTACCTGGTAACGGCGCATATGTAAGGATAAAGTGAGCAGACATCAATGGCCGATATTTTGGTGTTTTCGGCTATTAATCGGTACACTTCAACCCTGAAATGATGAAATGCATGTTTTGTGGTCTATATTCACACTGCACCATTCTAACCTGCCCCCAAACAATGCATCGGCAGGTTTTAGCCGGGCATCCGGCACATGTAGGGTTTTGTGCAAATGCAGCAATTCCTTATCTGTGCGCAACATCTGTTGATACTGGCACTCCCACAACACTTGTAGTTGCATGGTTTTCTGTATGCGTTTCTCGCGTGCTAAAGTCGCTTGAAACCGTTGGTCCATGGTTGCGCCAACGCCACCAATTTGGGCCGTTCTCCGTCTTTCACATCGACAGCAACCATGGTAGCGACAAATGAAACAACATAAATATTTAGTGTTTGTTGTTGCAAATTTATAAAAAAATAACCAACCCATGAAATTCCAGGCACAATACTGCTTTATTAGTTTGCGGATCGAAAAGTGCGCCGTCAACCGCAATACCGGATACCCGAAACTCTCCCTCTGGGTCATAGGCAGACTGTAACCTGCACCCGTGTTTTCTGGCAACGTAATTCATCCAGACCATGGCCTCACGAGATTGGCCCTTTTTCGGTACAAGCCCTTTGTACGGTAATATGCACAACGGGTGGCGTTTCCGGTCATAGAAATTGCGCAAAAAGTCAATTTGTACAAGCCCGCTTAGCGTGATCGCGCCACACGAGAATGGATCCAGGTTTACAGTGTGGTCTAATATCAATTGCTTGAATTTTCTCATGCCTTCCCGCAGCATAGTTACGTCATTGCAGCAATATTCAGTAAGGCGGGCTTTGTGGTTCCAAGTGTCCTGAGTAGCATGCCACGTAGATATGCGCTTTTTCTCCTGTTCTGTCGTTTTATGCGTGAAGAACATTTCAATGGGCGGCATTGGTGAGGTTGCGCATTCCATTGTACTGAGCGATATACTGGCATACGGGTATGGCATTTTTTCTAAGTTCTCAATCCCGAATGCTTGCGGAAACCGGCTAAGCGGAAACGGCGCAAAATTCAATGAGTCAAGCATCACACATTTCCCCACTCGAAGCATCATCAGGCCTCGCCCACGCGGAATGAAGTGTGGTTTTAGGCCTCTTTGCAATAATTCACGCAAAATGAAAACGCCATCGTATTGCTGGAACAAGTTTTCCGCGGTTTTTGTTGAAGAAAAAAGCAAGAACAATTCCTCACCCTGAAGTTATGGAACATAACGACCGTGCGGTGCTGTCTGGGCATCAAGAGGAATGCGCATAGGTTGGACACACATTTTTCGCCGGCGAAAATGGCCTGCGCTGGTTCGTTACAAAAATGACATGTTCTAGTTGGTGTCCATGTATGTTCGCAGTTTGCACACGCGACTTGAGCAACGGCTAACACTGGTATGTGCATGTACACATTCTCGGCTATTTTGGTATCTTGGCTTGACTCAAAATCGGCGAATATCATTTTGTATGGTTGGTGTTTGGGTCTCGGCACTTTCACATAGCATCGATGTTCGCCTGATGTTTCACGCGGTGCGTGACACTGACGACAATAGCCCGAAAATCCGCATTTGTGGATTCGTTTGGCATTCGTCAGCATTTTACAACCTCGGCATACCCTTAGCTGTTGGCAGACACTTTTGCGTTTCCTGTTTTTACGTTTATGGTTGCCATAACAACTTTGGTTCATCATTTCCCTATCGCAGTCGTCACATTTAATTTTTGTCCCAGGTTTACATGGTGGTGACGATTTGCATGCGGCGCATTGCATGGGGCAGTTTTTGTGCTCAACAGGGTTTGCGTACCCTTTTTGGCAATGTGCACAGTAATAACTGTAGTTGAAATATCTAGCGAGTGACTTGATTATGGCATAGTGTCCATTTTCAAGGTGTAGGTATATCTGGTGTTGTGCATTAGGCCCGGCGAAAAATCTCGTCCCATTTTGGTCATAAGCAATAATTTGGTACAGCCCAAGCAACTTTGTTTGTATGCTTTGCATGTCCGTATATGTGCACGGTCCATTGTGCATGATGCCAGATTGGCGTAACAATTCTACGGCAGCTCTTTTCTCAACCTTATTGTACTGCTGAAAACTTCGCAGTTTTGGTTTGTCATTGGTGCGCCTGGCAATTTCACGCACTAGACATCGAGGCAGGCACAATTCGTCAGTGTTCTTCAGTTGTTGTAGTCCTTTTCTGGACGATTTGTGTGCCAATCCACTGCCACCTATCGGCATGGTTATTCTTACTGTCTCCACTTGATTGAAGTCGACCAGGCGCATTTCTTCGTTCGACTGCAATATATCCTCGATTGCGCGCTGTATGCGTTCGGCCGTTAGGTTTTCTGGGGCAGTGAATGGCACCATGAAGTAGCCTAAAACTTAATCGCAAAAATAAGATATCCGCGAGTATATGGCTAAATCACAATGACCTTGTTCTAGTGTGGGCGCGTCCAAGATTAGGCCGACTTTGTCGTCGGGTTTAGCATCGCCAAATGCATGCGTAACAAAAGAGTCAAGTGCATCGCCTATTGTGCGTTGTAGGTCATCGATTTCATCGCAGTTGGTAAACCGTAAAGCATAACAGCGACCGATAACGTTCATTTTCTTCACAGCAACTTCGCCTATTTTCACCACCATGAAGTGTGGCCCCTCAGCAACGATTCTCTGCCTTATTACAGCAAGAAATTGCTTATTCAACAGGCTGTCATCAATAAAACTCGGGGGTATCCTAAAATATTCCGTGACCAGTTCTTGTAATTGGCCATCGTCGGTCTGCCACGCATCGCTTCCGTTAACCTTTTGGGCCAGACTTTCCATTTTTTTGGTTCTGATACCTGGAGATAGGATGGTGTCTACTTCGTGACTTCTGCTCGTCGTTGATTGGTTCTCGTCGCGGATTGGTTGAGCTGCCAGGTATAAAAACCTCAATTTTTCACTTCCGGGTCAAATGTTGCAAAAATCCACCGTCTGCTCCTTGAAAAAAATTATACGAATATGTCGCTTTATACTACGAACGAACCGACCACATTCACGCAGATGCCGCCCCCGGCACCGTCGCCGTCGCCAGATTATGTTGGACAGGGATCAGCCCCTGCCGGAGGAACAGGACAATCAACAGGTGATATTCGTCATTTTTGGAACTTTTGTTTTATATTATTTCTTTTGCAGCTGGAAATGTGAACGGTGCAACATTTGAGAAGTTGCCATCAATATTGAATGCTACAACGAGCGCATGTGCACTGGCAGTGTACCTGTGCGTGGATTGCAGGTAATCTGTGTTGACACCGTGCCTGATTGCATGTTTTGGTGCACTTAAAAATTTCTTTTGCAGACGTAAAACGCAGGTGCGAGATATGGTCAGGTTGAGTCGATCGGGGCACCATTACATAACAATTGTGAACTGTGAATCATGCTTAGCCAGAAACAAGGAGATACAAAACATGTTTTAAACCGATGTGAATTTTGATAGTCTTGACACTCTTGTGAATTTATGCACATATGCTTTACGAATAAAAAATAACAAAATCGAACAAATATAAATTTCGAGCATTGATCGCGCGTTTTGGTGTTGCACGCCGAACATCGCTATATTACTATGGTACTCTTCGTATTTGCGTACGCTTTGCGGGGGTTTGTGTAAGCTGGGGGGTACGTTTTACCATTTGTTTTACCTCACGCATTCGTACATAGGGCTGGCATGCGCTGTATTCACATACTATTTACTATGTGATGGCATGTGATTCTGTGGCTCGGATCTGCTGAATTGTTATGTGATGGCATGTGATCTTGTAGTATTCTCCAGTTTTGTTTTCGCGTCACGCGATAAATGGGGAGGTATGGGTTGTTTGTCCTGCATGCTCACACTGGTATGTGACGGTATGTGATATTGGCTAGTATTTTTCTGACATATTGTAGGCGGCATTTTGACCATGTTTCAGTGTCACTTATTTGTCGTTCTGTGTGCCGGTCATTCCTCCTATTCGCGCATCATCAACACTGCTCTCAATCTGAGCAAGCATGGTTTTGTTTTTTAAATCCATCTGTATTACGGTGCTAACGTTTGGGCCTGCAACACGGCAAAATTCGGTCACATGGCGTTCAAGTACGTTCATAACCCCCATGGGGCATTCTAGGTACAGTTCCGAGTCGACCGCTTGTTTTGTGGTTTTCTCGTATGTGTGCATGGCAATGCCCCCAAGCACGAATACCAGCGCTGCGAGTGCCACGGTTACGACCGTTGCTGGAACCTGATGATATGTCGCCATGGTTGTTGTCGCCCATTTCGCATTGCTTCCATTTATACAATATGATTTTTGTTTTTTTATTCAAATAATTCAATATCCATGATCACCAAACTTTACAGCAAATGGTTCGCTGGCACGACAATTGCTGTGCACAGGATCACATAGTATACACCTAATTAGGGTCACTGTTTTTGTGTCCATTGAAAGTTTGCCATTATTGGCCAGCCATTGGGTAAAACATTTTGTGCACATTCTGCGTTTCACAAGAACTTTACCGTTTCGTTGCCGTTGAAATGTGGCGCGCATGCACTGTGTGCACATGAAAAATGTTTCAACCGTGATGCCGTTGCCCAAGTTGACCATGTGGGTTCGGTTGTTACATTCGTGGCATTGCATGATAGAAAACGTTTTGCCCATTGTCGGTTACTTGTCGTTGTTCTGGACGCTGCAACATTGTGGTTTCAATTTTGCACATAACAAAACAGACTTTTACCACTAAACCAAATGTAATGCCGGTCTTGGGTTGTACTCACATTATGTTCTCAATTTGCGTGACGGCAGGGTGGTCACTGAAGGGCTCGGTTTGGCAATTTTGTCGGTTCATGCGCTGACAGTCGCTGACACAGTACTGGACAACAATAGAGTAGTCAAAGTGCCCAAACGTATCACATTCACTGACGATCCTGATTGACCGAAGACAGGTGTCACAGCAGACAACACAGACCATCGGCCCCAGTTCCGGCTTGTTGCCTCCAGTCCAGTGTTGACGCGGGGTTGTCGAGCTGCACTCTAGTGACTGGTGGGTGTATGCACGACACATGGAGCATTGGGGTATCGCAACGTATTCGCGGTAATTTTTCGTGAATACATATGGGCGTTGCAACTTGTCGCAACGGTAGCAGTGTGGAACCAGGACCGCTTCTCCTGAAGCATAATCGTTATTGGCACATTACATACCATATCTGGATTTGTTTTCTAGCAGACAATAGTAACCGTTTAGGCGTCGTATTTCCTCTCGAATGGCTGGGGCCAGATACGTGTTCCTATCCATCCAAGGAGCGATGGCGGACATGGTGCGCTATGCGCGTGTCTGGTTTAAATATTGTTGTCTGCCGAAATGTTCTGGGTTAAAATTTGCCGCCGTCTTCTGGCTGCTACTTTGGCACTGAAATGCGGTTGCGTAAACGGACAGCATACACAGCTGGTGTATCAACAGTTGTGTATGTAGTTTTTGGCAGAGCCATTGTTGCAGAGAGCATCACTAGTCCTCAAACAGCCGTAAATGAGCAACAGAAATTATACACGGGTGTCTGGGTTGGCGGGTTCCATAACCCATATCTGTATGCACTGGCCACATCGAATGTTCCTGGTGCGGGAGAGAGTGCTTTGGCTTAGCAGCTGCCAGTCAAAGTTGTTGAGTGTACGGTGTTTGAAGTGTTTAGTGTTTCTGTTTTGTACCCGAAAACATGCAAGTTTTGCGGTTGTCTGTGCTTGTGCCACTCGTAACCATTCGTTGGGTGTGTTCTTTATTCATTTCATATGTTTTCACAAGGAATCGGTACCGAATTACAATGCTGGCGGTTGATTATAATACCGTAACGGTTGTGGTAACAGTGATATAGCACATTATCGCAATATATCGTTCTTACATTAAGTACCACGGGTTGTGCACTAAAATACGTTGGCAGAGTTCACACTTAAAATGTTGGGTAAAAGATATTTCATACCGCTGCACTGGTATATTGGCTGCACAAAAATACAAAGCACATGAGGGCAACACAGAGGCGCCCGGCCATTAATCCCCAAGATCATTGAGGCAGTTCATAATGGGCGAGTTTGGTACTCAACACATTCGCACATCAAGCAGAAGAAATCGGGATTCACACAAAAAAGTCCAGTGAATGCCGGATATTTTTATTTAGCACCCCAAAAGAGCTCTAATCGAACATCTCTTTGTTTCCATTATTTTACGCATAGATGGCGCTCTTGAGGGGGCTAACGTATAGTAACATTCCAGATGAGTGAATCAAGAACAGGGTTACGGGGCCTTCGGCAAAATTGCACCTGCAGAGCTCAATTACAGCCAGACGGGATCGTCGACGGGCTCCCAATCGCAGCACTCACAGAGACCCGGCGGACCCGGGTTGAAGAGCCGATCGATGTCAAACCAGCCATCTTCTTCTGGGGGCACATTGATGAAGTGGTGCACGCTCACCGTATATGTGCCCACATACGGCGTCATTTGCAGGGTTTCGTACAGCCGAATGGTGCTTGGCTGCTGGAGGGCCGGGAAACTCAGCTGAAAACGTTGGCATGTTTTCCATGCATTCATTCGTAGTCGTGTTGGCAATCTTATATCATTCTTTGAGATTTATTGCCCGCTAAAAATGAACCCTATGCCGTAAAACATGGCACACTGCCTTATTTTAAAAACCGTAGCATGATTCCTTTGAGAAATATGACTAACTCGGCTATGCTCGTCGATGCTGGTACACACAGCAACGCGGTCCATTGGGCTTAAATCTTCCACGTCAATTGCACAATTAATTATCTGTAAATATAGGAAATTTATCAGTTTGTTTGGCTTAGGCTTAGGTTTGTGCCAGAAGATATAAACCTTATGGCGCGATAAATATGAATGAAATTCATTAAAACGTTTACCTGTTGCAGCCCGAGCTTGCAGTCCCATGCTGCACCAGCGGGCTCTTCTGCCAGATACGCCATTTTCCAGTTGGTGCTCCTGCTGACAATGAGCCCATGTGGATCGCTGGGGCCATGTGTTGGGTCACGATGGCAAGTAGCCAACTTCATTATCTGCATGGTGTATCGCTTGTGTTTCTTGAATATGTTGAAATGTAATGGGTCTGAAAAAACGCTCCGTGCAACAATTATTAAATAATTTGTAGTTGAGATTGTACTTTATCCAAGTTGGCAGCACGTTACCACATGACCAGCATCATTAAAATCAAGAAACGAAAAAAATCACTGATGTTTATTATCTGTTGGCTGGTGGGTCAATGGAACTTGGGGAAGTCGGCCGATTATGGCGGTGCCTATATGTTTGTGGCTTGTAGTAAATGACGTTTTCAAAATGGAGCACACATGGCGTTTGTCTGTTGAACAAGTACATAAGTCCTAAACGCCAAATAATATCGCGTGGCGAAATACCCTGTGTAGATACCACTTCGTGTACGGGTGGCGGTGAAACCCGTGTAACCACTTGCATCCAATGGTAATCATAGGTTCTTGGCATAATTTTCAGTTCACTTGTAGCGATGCTATACACAGTTGTTTCCAGTTGCTTAATGCATTCTTTATCTTGCCAATTCCACTCCAGTGTTGGGGTTAAGTTCCATTGGGCTTGCTCGCCCTCAACTTTGCTTGCTACAACGATACGCATTGTATAAACAATTTTATTCCAGTGTTTTGTTGAATAAACACCGTTTTGGGGAGCGAAGACAATCCATCAGTTTACGTCACCTGTTTTCATTCGCTGCATTGTTGTGCTCCGGTACATAAATTTTCACAGTTTGAAAATGAAGAGTTACGGGTTTACCGTTGTCAAGAAAATTGCTGACATTTAGTTTCATGAGTATGTCAATGTCGGCGTGTGCTTGATGTTTCACTACGGTCTGTTTAATTGGCTGTTCCATTCTTGTCACAACCAATGTCCGGGTGAAGTTTTCGCTGGTTGTAGTCGTTCTAGGCTGAAGTTCAATTTTCGCAATTGCGCGCAAAAAGGTTCTCAGTTGATTTCTGGCTTTCGGCTGATTAGCATTATAGTGTGCAGTAGGCGTAAAATGGTAGATATGCGGTTCTTTGTTGTACAGTCGAACAAGCTGGATTTCGTCTTCCATTTTTTGTCTCAGGTTTACCGGTGTATGCCCAGCTTGGGCATTTTTGCATTGGGTTACGGTAATGGCAGTATTCGTAATCTTATGGCCTAATGGCTGTCGCGAATTAAAGTGCGGTTTGTAATAAATCTTCGTGGCTGGGTGAACAATTGTCAGGTCGTTCGGCTTTTACAACCGCTCAAGCGGATGGCACCTGTTTACATCATTTTGGGATGTTTGTAAACTTGTACACTAATGGACCATTTATTAGCGCACTCGGCTGACGAACGGGTTGTCGCAATCATCAATCTTCGTTGTGCAACTGCATGACGAGTGTGGTTAGGCTAAAATGATAGCACTTTGTTCAAGCTGAAAATGAACAATTGTCAGGTCGTTTGGCATCCACAACCACTCAAGCGGATGGCACCTGTTTGCATCATTTTGAAATGTTTTGCAAACTTGTGCACTAATGGACCATTTATTAGCGCCCAGCCCGGCTGTTTTGGAGACCGGGTTGTCGCGATTATCAATCTTCGTTGTGCAACTGGATGTGGTTCTGGAGGCTAAAATCATAGCACTTTGTTGGATTAAAATGACGATGATTGGCTGGGGGGTTAGCTATATCAGATAAAACTATTTTTTGGCTAAAACAGCTGATGTCTGGGTTTTTCAATTGAAACTGCCTTAAAAATAGATTACCAAACAGGTGGTGTCTGGCGACAAGAAACAGGTGGCGTCTGGTGCCAACTTTTATTCAAAATATAATCAAAAGTGACACGAATTTTTGAGGGGCTATATGTTAATGTATACAAGAGATTTTACGGGTACACTCAAGGCCATTATCGCAACGTTATAAGTATAGGCGAACAAGTGCAAATTAGCAGTACATACTACTACGGGACCTGGTGGAAAAATTGCCAAAACCCATGGAAATGCCGTAGAAACTGCTCCAGGTGTTTTCAGGGTCGCTGAAAACGATTTTGGCATTATTACAAGCCTAAGTTTAAGCCTAAGTGCCTAAAACACCTAACATGCCTAAGACACCGCAACACCGTGAAGAACTGACTGGCTTGAAACGAAACCCTGGTCTTCGGACCACTTGCCCCAACCCAACGGTTCTTTTCATGGCCACCTCAAAGCAACCATGATATAAATTAGAAAAACCTTTGAATAATTACAACAAAATAATTGCAATGCTCAGCCGGCGACATTTCGAGTTGGGGCGCAAAGACGCTTTTTTCTTGAAAAAAATGAAGCACATATTTTACACGACGAAGGTCGCAACGTTTTATTACGCTACGCTGCAACTGCAAATAAACTGTGAATTCGCCAGCGCCAGCGCGTCCTTGATTCAGTATGAAACACACGCGCTTGGTGTGAGCTCTGTGCTCAGCGGCCACGCACGCATATCTGCGGCACACCAGAGGCTGCTTGGCGGTGTCTTGCGGCGTTTTAGGCATGTTAGGCGTTTTAGGCACTTAGGCTTAACCTTAGGCTTGTAAATGGATGCCAAAATCGTTCTCGGCGACTCTGAAAACACCTGGAGGAGTTTTTACGGCAGTTCCATGGGTTTTGGCAGTTTTTCCACCGGGTCCCGCATATTTAAGGAGTGCCGAAATACGCGTGATGCCGTTGACCAACACATGCTGGACCGGACACATTTTCGAAAAGTTTCGAACTACGTCCCTCCACTCAGATTCGGGTTGTTTCAAGTTGGGTAGTATCCGAGTGGCACGAAACGAGTGAATCATCAGGTTAGCGGTGAAGTTCTCGAATGTCCACCATCGCCGAAGGGAAGCTAATTTTTGGCGCGAAATTTGAAAAAATGAATGCGAGAGAACGAAAAATGAAACTTAGTCAACACTGTAGTATTTTGCGTGTGTGGAAGAGCTAAGTGTTTAGATTAGAACTGTTATCTCTCATAGTCAAGAAATGGTCTTTACGCCCAGCCGTAACGAACACTTCTTGACGCTAAAACATAATTTCTGTGTCTTTCTTGTCTTTCTTGTCCGCGTAGTCAAGAAGTGGTCTTTACGCCCAGGCGTAACGCACACTTCTTGACTGTGTATTATTATTTCTGTCTTTCTTGTCCGCGTAGTCAAGAAGTGGTCTTTACGCCCAGGCGTAACGCACACTTCTTGACTGTGTATTATTATTTCTGTCTTTCTTGTCCGCGTAGTCAAGAAGTGGTCGTTACGCCCAGGCGTAGCATACAGTTCTTGACGCGTCAAGAAGTGTCTAGCTACCGTATTTTGGTTGCCAGCCAGCTGAGATAAAATACATAAAGACGATGCAAAACATTATAGTGGAAAATTAAATTCATTCCAGGAATGAACTCCGATCGCGAGCGTCGAAAGCTTCTTGTGGCCGCGCGGCATCCAAGTGGAAGCGGAGGATCGCAAAAATTGTCGATGACGAAACTTGGCAACAACAATCCACATGAGGAGACGACGATTGCGACATCAAAAACATCGTGCTGTGGCTCTGTGCTCATGTTGAAGCCTGCTGCTTCGGCGGACAGATATCCAACAGGTAGGAAAGAAACATGACAACCTTATTTTTCAATTGTTGTTGCAATGGTGTTGCTACCCAGGCGGGGCGGTAACCTGCTGGCAGTGTAGTTCCTGGGGGGAAGGGAGGGGGGTCCCCCCTAAGACGCACTAACCACCGCGACCAAGGTACACTAGTACACTAACCGCCGCACCAGGTACACTAACCGCCTCAATTTTTGCCCAAAATAGGCATTTTTAGGCCTAAAATGGCCATTTTTAGGCCTAAAATGGCCATTTTTAGGCCTAAAATGGCCATTTTTAGGCCTAAAATGGGTGATTTTTAGGTCGATGTTGTCAAAAGTCGCCAAAATACCCTTTTTATGGAGAATTTTTTCCAAAAAGGGCCAAAAATCGGTCAAATTTTCTTCCTCAAAAAGTGACTTTTTCCTGGATTTGGGTCTTCCGTCCGCCCCCCCAGCAGTGTTGGAGGTACTCTGGAGGGGGGGATACCTCTGTACCGCGCTCGGAGAGGGGGGATACCTACTGTACCAGAGCCGATGGCCTGGGGGGGGGTTATGTACCTAGGGGGGGTTTGGGGGGGGGGTTAGGTTTTGGGGTGAAAATTTTTAATGTGTTTATTATGTGTGGAATCGTGTGAAAACGTAGTATTTGCGCGCGTAGCGCGCGAATTTTGGGTAATTTGAGGCAAAAACCACTGATTTTACACTAATTTTGGCCATTTTGGTCAGAAATTGGCACTTTTTGGGCAAATTCTGGGGGGGGGGGAAACCTACTGTACCTGGGTGAAAATCGGGGGGATACCTACTGGACCATGCCAAACCTCGGGGGGATACCTACTGTACCAGGCGAGGGGGGATACCTACTGTACTGGGGGGCTAACCCCCCCCCCCCCAGACCCCCCCCCCACCTCCAACACTGCCCCCCAGGGAGGTGCACTAGCCGCCGCACGGAAAAAAGGGGTAGGTACACTCGTACACTAACCGCCACTGGTGTGGCTGGGGGGAGTGGGGGGGAGCCCCCCCCCAGCCCCAGGTACAGTAGGTAGGTAGGTTGACGCTCCATGCTGGTACAGTAGGTAGGTCGCCGCCGGGCGGCTGGTGCAGTAAGTTGTGCTTTTTTGGCTCAAAGTGGTATAAAATCGGTGGTTTTCACTCCAAAAAGGCGAAAAATCGCGCGCTACGCGCGAAATTAGCGTTTTAGAGTCATTTTCATCAATATTTAGACCTAAAAATTTTTGTGCCCCCCCTAGCTCGGCCGGTACAGTAGGTAGGTTGCCGCCCCACAATTTTGGTGGTACAGTAGGTTGCCGCCCCGCCTGGGTAGCTACACCACTGCTAACCGCCGCGCCGGACCAGGAGCTACACTGCCTGCTGCTGACCACCAAAAATGTTGGGCGGCAAACTACCCACTGTATCGGCCGAGCTGTGGTGGGGGAACAAATTTTTTACGTCTAAACATTCGTGAAAACGATCTCTAAAACGGTAATTTCAACGAAATGCGATGCTCGGTTTTTACAAAAAGAGCAGCACATTATCATTAGCTATGTTTCAGGCGCGTGGATGCCGGCGGCAGCGCTGAGTCTCAACAACGTGCTCACGCAATCGTACAGGTGCGACGACAGACTGGTGATCAATGACGTGCCGACGTTGGTGATACTTTTGAGCTGAGGTCGCAATCGGGCCGGGTTTGGCCAGCCCGGCCCGGCCTCATCCCCCAGATCTGCGGTCCGGGCCGGCCCGATTGCGACCTCTGCTATATGAGCCCGTCGTGCGTTGATGTTCATTCGTTTGTTTGCATCCCTGGTACGCGGTGTGGCGACAGCGCCAAGCCAACAGTGACTAACTGGGTGACAACCGTTTTATTTCCGGGAAAAAACGGAAGAAACCGTAGTTGCCGGGGCCTGGTAATTTTCGAAGATAAATTACCCTGAAAAATTACCGGTAACATGTTCTTTCGAGAAGATGTGTTTTTTTTGGTCTAAAACGACGAAAAATTTTGTTGAGGGTTTGGTTTGGACTTGTGTTTCAAAATCAGTTTAAAAAAGTCTGAAACGCCTGAAAATAACCCTTTTTGTGCCTGAAGCACGCGTGCGACGTGCGAGACTTAACGCACCATAAGCAAGGGAAAAGCGTAAAAATGGGTGTTTTTGGTTTCCGCATTCCTTAAGTACTGGTGATTTATTTGAAAAAAAGGTTTTTCTTCCGAAAAGACCGCTCTTTTCCAAAAAAACATAAATTACCGTTATTTTAGTCACTATAGCCAATCCCTTTGGCTCCCTGTCTCAATTTGATCATTCCTCTCAGATTTCTTGTCAACGCCTTCAAGCTGTTGCGCACCAAATATGCCAATTCGGAGGGTCTGTTCCGCCGCGAGGGCAATGCGCAACGCATGAAAGTCTTCCCGGTTGGTGAAAACGACATTTGTAAAAATGGAGAGGGCGCCAACACGAGCCCAATTTCGGGGGCTTGTGCGTACAAAACGAATAGAAAGAGAAAATCCTCATGCGCCACGCTGTATTCCACAACGTGTAAGATTTCCAAAATCAGCAGCCACGTGTGAAGGTTGCACTGATCTACCACCTCCGAAATCGGGCTCGTGTTGGCGTAGTGTTACTATACTTCAACCGTGTGTTGGAGGTATAGTAAGTTTCCAAATTCGCTGCCGCACAGTAAAGTACGCCCCATAGTCAGTGATGTAGTTGGTTCGAGCAAGAAAGCTAGCTAGCTGGAGGGGTCCGGCGCAAGAAAGCTAGCTAGCTAGCCGGGTATCCCGACGTGGGGTATTGGTCCAGAAGTCAAAAACAGGGGTATAAAAATTGGTCGAAATTATGCCAAATAATCCTTAAAATGCGTATTCTTGTGCACGTGTGATAAAATTTGAACGAATTTGACCATTTTGGTCCATAAAATGGTCATTTTGGCACTAAAATCAACACTTTTTTACTTGGTGACCAGAGCACGAAAGCTAGCTAGCCAGTTTGGGGGTATGGGTTTCGGAGCAAGAAAGCTACGTAGCAGTTGGGGGGGGGGGGTAATACCCCTATACCCCCAACCACATCACTGCCCATAGTTAATGTCAGGTTCTAAACCCGAAATTCAACTTGTGAAACATTCGGACAGCCAACACACACGCAGCTTGCCAGCCAGCCAGGCAGCTGCGTGCAATGTTTCAGAACCGCGCCAGGTTAGCTTTCGGGTTTACAACTTGACATTAACTATGGGGCGTATTTTACCGTGCGGCAGCGAATTTGGAAATTCACTATACTTTGGCGGATATCTACTGTACCAGAGCCAATAGCCTGCGGGGCTGGGGGGTTAGGTTTTGGTTGAAAAATTTTCATGTTTTTAGTTTTTATCAAATTTGCGGAATCATGTGAAAACGTAGTAACGTTACGCGCGCAAATTTTGGGTATTTTGAGGTTAAAACCACCTGTAGCTATTGTACCAGGTGAGGGGGCATTCCACATGCGTACCAACCGCACCTGGTGAGGCTACCCCCACCGAGTGTAGTTCCTGGTCCGGCGAGGCGGTTAATGTACCTACCCACTTTTTCGGAGTGGTGGTTCCGGTTGGTGTACCTCCGTGGTGGGAGGAAGACCCAAATTCAGGAAAAACTCATTTTTTGGGGTCGAAAACTTGACCTGTTTTTGCCCTTGGTAAAATTCTCCATAAAAGGGTATTTTGGCGACTTTTGACAACACAAACATTGAGCTAAAAAATCATCCATTTCAAGCTTAGAAATGCCCATTTTAGGCCTAAAAATACCTGTTTTATGCGACAATTGAGGCGGTTAGTGTACCTGGTGAGGCGGTTAATGTGCTAGTGCACCTTGTTCGCGGCAGTTAGTATACCTTAAGGGGGGACCCCCTCCCTCCAGGAAACTACAGTGCTCCTACCCAAACCACCCTCCCCCCCAGCTCCAACACGAGCACTAGTCCTCCCTTTCTGTTTTTGCAGCCGCCATTCTACGGCGATAAACCGATTCCGATGTCCTGGTCTGAGCACGATGTGTGTACGGCCGTGAAACGATTCTTTCGTGAAATTGCAAAGCCGCTGTTTGCCGGTTTGCAGGTTGCGTTCGCTTCGTTTTGGGTTTCTTGAATTCAGGGAATTTTCCTGTCACGCGTGTGTCATTGACTGACTGGAAAATGTGACTGAGTCTACTCTTTTTCATCCTAACACATGATCGAACGGGAAACCTGCATTTTCGACCATCCCACAAAGAATGTTCACTTGATAAGTCTTTTCAAGAAGTTGATTACGATATCAGCGGCAAATTTGGCAACCGAAATATTGACACCGTTGTCCATTCAGCAAGGTGTCCCAAAAAATCGAATGCGCAAACTTTGTCAGACGCAATTCCTGCAAAACACGCACATTCAACACGACGACACGCGCATGAAGGCGACGTTGGAGTTGTGTCGTATCCTGCCGCAACGACATCAGGACGTGCTCGCGTTTCTGATGCGACAGTTGAAAAAGGTTGGAACATTAGGCAACACTCGCGAAAATTACTGTGGTTTGGATCATTATTTCATTTGTCAGATCGCGAACGCGAAGAGAGTATAGGCAAACTGCACCAACACGAGCTCGATTTCGGAGCTGGCAAAATGGTGAAACATTCATGCGTGGCTGCTGATTTGGGAAATGTTACACGTTGAAGAATACAAAACGGAGCATGATGATTTTCTCTTTCTATTCGTTTTGAATACGCACCAAAATCGAGCTCATGTTCGTGTAGTTTGCCTATACACGAACGAAAGGTACGAACACTAAACGGCCCTTTCGTCAGATGGGCGAAACATTTCTGAATCACCCATCTTGTTACTTTTCAAATTATTTTGCCCGACGTTATCGTATTAAAATTTTATGACATTGTCGAAGTTACTACAGGCTTGTAAGTCAGTTGAGCTGTATTATGTGGAGCGTTTGCACAGTGTATTCGCACGTGATCAGATAATTACTGATGTTTCATCGATGGTATATAAAATGACAGATCTGTGCCCGTCATCGTCACACGTCGGTCGTAGAGCCAATCACCAATCGCATGGACACCGAATCAATGGCCAAGGTGTTTGCGCCGACGTTGTTTCGTGATCAAGCTGTCCAACCGCTCAGCGGTTAGTTGCGCTGTGCAGAAAAATGCGTCGTTGAGCGAATAAACGAAATATTTTCTCGGTATCCGGCCCTAATTTCGGGTATTTTGTAGCGCACTTTTCCCAAGACAATAAACATGCAGCAATCCCATACGAACGCGAACATCCGCTCGTTGTCCCACCGACATTTTCGAGTCCTGTCACTCGGTCGTTTCTGGTTTCTAGGCACCTGGTGTGGTGACCTTAGTTGCCCTCCCCCCACATTTTTTCGCCAGAAGTGAGCCAAGACGGTGGAAGCACAAAAATATCATTTATTGCTCTGCTAATCAGCAGTTCTCTTTGATCAGTAAACGTCTCAAACTGTCAGAATGGATGCGAGAGATTGGTTGATGGAATGATCTTTTCTGTAAATGATAAAAAATGTTTTTTTTCAATGTTCTCACCACGCCTTCGCGGGCGGGATTATTGGAGACCATCGAAGGTCAGAGCCTGCATTTTCGAAGCAATGACGATTAAAATCGGCTCCGCGTTTGGTGTTAATGATAATCTTGGAAGACAGGATTGAACCTAGCCAAACCAGCTGCTACTGTTTGATGCACCTGTTACTGTTTTTTTTCATATGCCATTTCTATGTTCAGTGCGCGGCGGTGGCAAACAACGTCAACGAGCGATCAACGAAGTGAAGGTGGACTTGTCGCAAAAGATCACCATTATTCGAATGCTGATTGAGAATGCGGAGCAAATATGTGCGTTTCGGTTTCATTTTGAAATCCTAATTAGTTTCGGTTGATGTCGTACAGTTTTTGGTTTGGTTCCCATGTGATACACAAAACTATCAGCCTCCTGTAAACGTTCGTTGTTGTGCGCCAACATCCTGGGTTCGATCGTGTCCTCATGACGACTGTGAGTTGTCGTGCGAAGATTTCCCAACATCCTGCTGCGCCACACACAGGTGTCCCATCGAAAATGGACGCAGTGCTCTCGCCCCGTGCCTACCAGGACATATTCCCGCAGGACAACAACAATGACGAAAATGTTGAAACCATGACCAAAACACCGATTGATGAGCCGGATAGTGTGCAGCAGACTCCGAAATTTGTGAAGAAGTGTGTGGCGAGTTTGTTTTTCTGGGTGTTTGATTGAGTTAGTTTATTGCGTCGGCACCAACTCAATAATATACATAGATAATAAGGTTAAGTGGAAGAAGCATATAATTACAAGACCGGGTGTGGAGTTTACGGACATGAAAATAAATACAAAACAGGGTTGAAAGTTACGGGAATGAAAAATAAATGCAAACCAGGACAGGAAAGGGCGAGAAGGTGGACGAAATCACGGACAGACAGACAGACAACACGCAATCAGAAACTAAATGTACGCAGGCAGAGCCACAATGTACAACGGTGCAATACCGGACGGTGCGGAATACTGTGACATAAAGAAATCCGAAAGTAGTCTGTTAGATTGTCGATGTTTGTGTCCGTAGTGCATCTTTTTCCGCGATGGCCAGCCGCTCAGGAGGACCATCGCCCCTTCCCTCATCGTCCTTGCAGGCCCACAGTTCAATGTGGTGCCACTCGGGGTTCCGGCTTGCACATGGTTCCAGTGCTGTGGCTGGGGGGGGGGGGGGGGGGGGGTCCCCCCAATGGTACCCTACCCGCCCCGGCCTGGTACGCTACCCCCCTACCCGCCCCGCTCTGGTACCCTACCCCCCTACCCGCCCCGCCCTGGTACCCTACCCGCCCCGATTTTTACCCCCAAAATGCCCATTTTTCGGTCAAAAATGCCCAAATTTCGACCGAAAACCCTAAAAAGTGCAAAAAATTTCGCGCTGCGCGCGATATATGTACTTTTTAGTACATAAAAACAGGCACGCGAAAAAACTTGTGTTGTACCCTACCCGCCCCGAAAAATCTCCCCCCCCCCCCCCCCCCCCCCCCCAAACCGGATTCCCCCCCCCCCCCAAGATCCCAGGTACACTACCCCCCTACCCGCCCCGATTTTTTCCACCAATGTACCCTAACCGCCCCCCAAAAGTAGCCACAGCACTGCATGGTTCCATTGGTTGGGAAATGTTGGTTGACGTCGTTGGCCGGCGATGCCCTCGATCTTTGTTTGATTGAGTGGCGGTTCTTGTGGCCAGAAATGTTCGGGACCAATTTTCAGGGGCAGCCAATAGCATGATAAATCAAAATTTTGAGGTTTTCTATAGTATAACTGCTGCCCCTGGGAACAAATTGTGCTGCCCCTAGGCCTATTTTTGAAGTCTGCCCCTGCTACACTTGTTTGCTCGTGGCTGAGTTCGTTTATCTGCGCACCGGTGTTTCTTGTACTCCATCGGCATCTGGTTGGATGTTAAAGTGGTAAACAGCCCTTTTGATTTTCCCGCATTTTGCATTGCTTCCATGGCTTTGCCACGAAATGATGCCCGATAATGCTCTGCATTTACGTTCAGCTGAGCGTCTAGGTTGTGCCATGTTGACCAGCAATGAGCAACTAGAATTTCGGCGGGTCAATGCTAAAACAGAACGAGCCACCAGATCTAGGCGCTTGAGCCGAAAGATGTGGGCCACTGAGTCATTTTGAAATAAAACGCATCTGCCTGAAACACGCTACGTCGCCGTGCGCACAGACACTCATATTGAGTTGCTGTTCCTTTTGTTACACGGCACAGATGAACTGAATGTGGAACGTTTTTTTCAGCAAACCAACCTCGACGACGGTCAACGACTTCGCCCAGCTCGAGCACCTATTCGGCGTCACGAGTCGACGTGCGCAGCTGAAAACGTCGTCCGCACGAAAATCGCGTCGGTCGCAGACCATGACTTTGACATCGGAACCCGCCGCAGACGTTGACCAACCACCACCGGTATTTTTGTTTGAGTGCAACTTTTTCGTGGAAATCGTGTCCGTTTTCGACCGCGAATGACCGAATGCATTGAATTGCGCGCCTTTGGCACGCAAGTATTTACGGGATGAGCGAAACATTTCACTATCCAGCACTTGCAATTCAAGATATGAAGCATTGCCGCGTTGAAGCATTTTACCAGTTTCGTGCACGAAACAGTTTCGACAGCTGTCCGCGACAATTCCACGTGTTCGATCAGCCAAGTTCACCCGTTGTTGGGTGGCGGTGCGGCGCAAGCAAGTTTCGTCCAGCTGTCGCATCCAAACGTTCATTTGTCATCGCCAACGAGTTATCTGTATTTGCTCACACGCACGGCATTAATATTCTGACTTACCTCATTGCAGCCCCTCCCCCCACGGCGTCGTTCCGTTGGTCAATTGTTGACTCAAGCACTGACCAACAGCAAAAGCGATAGTGGTGCGTCGTCAAAGAGCACTAGGAAACGCAAGTCGACTGAACAACACCGATCTGAGGATAAAGAAGATGATGACAGTTTGACCATCACGACAACGACAAACGAGGCGATCGCGTGCCGTCGACGTCACAGCAGCCATCGTGGTGTGCAGCAGAAAATCATGCAGGTGCGCTTTCACTTCCAGTCGCCGGGCAAACTAGGCTTTGTTGTAACGTTTGGTTTTTCACGTTTTTTCTGTAGGATTCGCGGAGCGGTTGTGGCGCTCGTTGTGCAACGCCGTTTTCGACGGCGCTCCAAGTTTTCGGTGGAGTGCGACGTTTATTCGGTTTTTTTGTGGCGCCCGAAGTTTTTTGTGGCGCCCGAAGTTTTTTGTGGCGCCCCAAGCTCTTTGTGGACCGCCATGTTTTCGGTGGCGCGCAAAGTTTTCGCAAGCTTCGAGAGTAGCATCTGGCATTATGAGGCACTTCAAGCTCAAGGAGTAGCTCCAAGTTCATATAAGAGGAGCGTAAAGTTCGTTCTGTGGTGCGGAGCTCGAACTTTGTTAGGCCGACAGAGACTCCCGGTGTTGACCGAAACATGCGCGCAGTGGTGTAGTTGGGGGAAAAGGGGGTTACCCCCAGTATCCGGTATCTTCATTTTTTCACTCAGGGGTAACCGGTATCCTGACTTTTTGTCCAGGAGTATCCTACCCTAAAATTTTTCCAAAGACAGCAGAAATCGACCGTTTTTACCTTCAAAATCCTCAACATGACTTACTCACGCAAGCATAGCGCCTGAAACGACTATTTTCGTCTCTCCAACAGCGATTTTTGCTTCACGTTTTTTGGACAACCCCCTGGGTATTTTTTTATTTTGGGGTGGAACCCCCTCGTATCAGAGATTTTTCATTTTGGGTATCCGGTATCCGACAACTTTGGCTTTTTGGGTGTCCGGTGACCGATATCCTGACTTTTTGATTTCCCAACGACACCGCTGCTTGCACGGCGCCCAAAGTTTAACCAAAAGTTGCTGCCGAAAACACGTGGGGCGCCCGACGTGCGCTCGACCGTTAAAAAGGCTCGTTTTGGCATTTTAAAATCAGTTCTGGAACCGACTGGTTCATACATGCTTCGTATTTTCCAACTCAATGGTATCGCGATGTCTTTCCATCGCCAATACGGGAACCCAAAAAGTGACCCTGTCGACCGGTGGACACCGACGACCAGGTCACCTTTGGAGGTCCACCCCTTATATGTATATACGCAATTGGCGAAACATTTTTTACTGTCACTATGCTTGAGGGTATACTGTCATAAAGAACCGTTCTTTATTTTTCGTGGAAAAAAAACGGTTTTTTTCGAAAAAAACCGTTTTTTTCCAAATACTTTTCCAGTACTTAAGAACGTAATTTCGAAAAATATAACAATTTCAGTGCAAAATTTGTTCGAAGTGACGAGAGTGCTCTTGAAGAGTGTTGAAGTCGGTCGAAAACACTTGGTTTACACGCTTTTTGGTCCATTTTGGGCCGGTTAATTTTTGTGCTCGAGCCAATTTTTCACTGAAATCGAAAAACTCATCAGTTTTGCGTTACAATTTTTTGGAAAAATTGGAATAAAGTACCGATATTTTTCCGATCAAAAACCGAAAAGGTACCCACGGAAAAATAAATGGAAAAGTATTCGGGTCTCGGAAAAAAACGGTTTTTTTTCGGTTTTTTTTTCGGAAAAAAAACCGGTTTTTTCCGCCTGCCAGTATACTTGAGGGATGAATAAAACATTTCGACTGAGCGATTGTATGTTAAAATACGGGCTGAATTTGGCCGTAACAGTCAACAGCAGTCATGTGGGAGGAGCGCGACGTGCACAAAAACTGTTGGTGGAGCCTCATGTGCACAGCGTAACGCAGTTTGGCCAGAAGCACGGGCTTTGGCGCATTAGCCTAGTATTGTGTCAACGTTAGTTTGTCCAGAGGAGCCCAAAGTTTGACCAAAAGTAGCTCCCGGCTACACGAGAGGCGCCTGACGTGCGCTCGACCACACCGGTGGAGCGCCAAGTTCGCAATTTCGTAACTCGCTTAAAAAGGCTCCTTTTGGCATTTTGAAATCAGTTCTGGAAACGATTGGTTCATGCGTGCCTTGTAGTCTCAAACTAAAAGGTATCGCGATGCCATTCCATCGCCAATATGGGAACCCAAACGTGACCCGATCGACCCGCGGACACCGATGACCGGGTCACCTTTGGAAGACCACCGCTTATTTTTGGTAAATGGTGAAACATTTTTGACTGTTGTTGTGATTGACTGGGCTGAGTGAATAAAACATTGCAATTAAGCGATTGCGCGAGAGAGTACCGACTGTATCCGGCCGCAACCGTCAACATGAGTCATGTGGGAGCAGCGCGCTAAAGACAGTTTGTGCAACTGATTGTCATTGTAGCAGCAATATTGATAACCCGAACATCACAATTCAATTGTGATTCCAATTCTCGCTCCAGTTCTCGTCTTAATCATTCTCGTGCCATTTGTATCCCACGTGCTAAAACTCATATTCTCGCTACCAGTGCTATTGTTATCATGTCCCATCTTTACAATGCTTTACCTGATTTTGCTGTTTTCCTGCGAATGGGCACATTCAAAGGAGTCATTCGTTCGCAAAGCTTGATTGTTGAATTGTTGTACAAATTGCGATTGCTGCCAGTGAAATTTATTCCGTCCGTGTGTGAAATGTAATTGACCGATCATGCTGTGTTTCTGTGTTTTCTGTGTTTTTTTGCTGCTTATCATCATCTACATCTCTCGATCCGTAACTATCCACTGGCCCACTAAACACTTGTAATTGTTCATGGTTTCGTCGTTACTGTCCAGCTTATGCGTGTTGTTGACGTTACCATGTTGCTTCTGATGCAATAAAAAACTTGAACTTGAACTTGGTATCGCGATGTCATTCCATCGCCAATACGGGAACCCAAAAAGTGACCCTGTCGACCGGTGGACACCGACGACCAGGTCACCTTTGGAGGTCCACCCCTTATATGTATATACGCAATTGGCGAAACATTTTTTACTGTCACTATGCTTGAGGGATGAATAAAACATTTCGACTGCGCGATTGTATGTTAAAATACGTGAAATATTGTGAAATGAAAAAGAAAAATCACATTAAAATAAAACTGTTTTAAAGGGTCTCCGCCATTTATATTTGACCGGGCCCAATTGGATTCAGCGTGTGGCCAGTCGAAAGATCTTGGGACAAAAAAACTTTTGAGGCCAATGAAAAAAATGTGTGGTGGGTCCTAGTTTCAGCACGGGACTGGTGAATTTTTCCGAAAAGAATAAAAATGGAAAAAAAATCGAAGCTCCGTGCGGCTTCGTAGCGCAATATATTAGCTTGATATTTTCGTCAATAATTAACCGAGTTCGTGTCTAACTATTGATATGCTGATCAGCCCTGTATGTGACGGACAGCCTACAGACGCGGCGAATAAAGTTTGCGAAGCTGTGGTTTTTTGGTCGTGTTTTTTTCGTTTGTATTTTTCGTTGTTCGTCGTTTTTCGTTGTGAAATAAGGCAGGAATGTTAGCAAATGCACCCCTCCCCTCCCCCTACACACCTCGGCCCCCAACCAAAACTTACCGAGCCCCGCCCCCCCTCAAAGCCCAACAGTGTTCGAACGGGATCCCGATCCCGATCCCGATCCCGGGATCCCGGGCCCTTTTTATGATCCCGATCCCGATCCCGATCCCGTCATTTTGAAAAAGACAATCCCGATCCCGATCCCGATCCCGCCCAAAAAAGTACCGGGATCGGGATTAAGTTTTGAGAACAAAAAGTAAAAAATTATGCAATCATAATTCGCCAAGCTGTTGTAAGGGCGCGGCCATGCAAACGCGGGCGCGGGTCGCGGGTCAGAAAAATATTGTATATGTCCAACAATCGCCCCGCGATTGCATGGCCGCACTTGCGGGTCGCGGTTTGCGAGTCACTTGAAACATTTGTTTGGCTGCAACAGACAAAACTTAACCCATCAGCGTCGAACGAACGTCGCAGACTGCCGTAGCACAGCGCTGATTGGTTCATTTTTGTGCGTAATGGCTAAATAATGTTTCAAGTGACCCGCAAACAGCGTCCCGCAAGTGCGGCCATGCAAACGCGGGGCGATTGTTGGACATATACAACATTTTTCTGACCCGCGACCCGCGCCCGCGTTTGCATGGCCGCGCCCTAAGAGGTGCTCGACGGCTGATTCCGAGTGTGATGAAACCGCAAGCACCACCAATCAACAAGCCCAGCTAGAACTGAACGGTTACACAAAGTTGCATCGAACAAAGGGACTCAGTTTCGAGGAAATGTTGTCATGGTGGGCAACAAATGAGACAAAGTTTCCGCGACAGGCACGTCTAGCTTTCAAATATCTAAGCGCTCCGCCTACGAGCGTGCCTTTTGAACAGCTCTTTTCCAGTGCAGCTGATTTGTTTGATGACAAAAGATACTGCTTGAAACCAGAAAATGGTGAAATGCTTGTCTTTTTGTCAATGGCTTTGCCATTGATCGACTACAGTTGTGATCTTTGAACTAACTTCTCCGTCATCAGCTATTCTCGATTTTCAATCGGCTTTAATCACTGTTCCGGGTGTTTATCCATGTGTGATAAACATGTTTCATGGTTGTCTGTGACATTAACTTGCATCTTATGCATAAAATGATAAAAACCATTGCTTTTGGACTATCTGGTCAATCCCGATCCCGATCCCGGGATCCCGGGTTTTCAAAACCGGGATCCCGATCCCGATCCCGATCCCGACACTTTCTTGATCCCAATCCCGATCCCGATCCCGGGATTAAAAATGAATCCCGTTCGAACACTGGTCGTAAATGTCGGCAAGTGACACATAAAAGTAAATCAAAATTCACTTACACTGGCCGGACTCAGACATGAAGCCCGTCTTTTTATTTTTCATTTCTTTAATTTTTGCTGTGTTGTGTTGTATAGTAACTAACTGAAAAAAAACCGTTTTATTTCGGGGAAAAACGGAAACAAACCGGATGTAGCCACCGGAGTATAGAACTGTACAGGAATGTATCGGGAGGCAGAGAAATGTGTAAAAAATGTACATAATTGTGGGTAAAAGTCGAAATGGTGCGTGGTTCCTACAAAAAATCAGGACAGGTCAGGTTTTCAACAGTTTTAGGAAAGCGACAGGCGTGCGGCACGGAGAATGTAAGAGATATAATGGATGATTTGACCTCGCATTTTCAAAATTTTTCACAATTTTTTCGACTGTAATTTCTTCACTTATTCTCTTTTTTTCATTTTTTGTTCACGCCTGCAGCTTCGACGCCGTCGGCATGCTGGCTTTCTCAAACAGGGTTCGAAACCTGATTCAAAAGTAATTTGCGAAAAGTGAAAAATCTATGTTGTACAAATATATGCGATTATGAACACAAAATTACCTATTTGCATGAATGTGCCGGAATGCTTAAAATGCATGTCTGTATTTTCATATCCACCCACAACCACAAGCACACATAAACAAACACCAGAAAGTGAAAGAAACCAAAATTGTGACCAAAATTAGCGCAAATTCGGGTATCCCACGCCCAGCTTTTAAGTTTTCCAAGCAATATGCAGGTGGATAAAACTGAAGCAACATTGAGTTCAAACAACTTTAGAGCCGAGTCTTAACCATGTGCATGATCTTTTGGCTGGGCGTGTGGCATTGCTTTCGGCGTCGGCGGCACAACCGCCACGGCGTTTGGCAGACAGCCAAAAAATGCACGCCACTTTTTGCGCACGCCACCCGACATCAGGGTGAGCAGGTAAGGGTTCTGACATGTGAATATGGCAGACATGACACCATAGAGGGACACGACGTAATCGGGGTGGATAAGGTCGGGGATAAGTAAGAAGAATAGGATAGCAATCACAATCAAGGGTGAACCCAACAAGAACCCGATCACTGTAAAACGCCATTGCACATTCGGACCGGACGGCGGATTTTTGATCTGCAATGCAATGAAACACTACATGTATACTAAATATAGCCATATGATAACGGGAAGGGACACCCACGCATTTGCTATCCCAAGCCATGTCGCCGCATTCGCCATACGGTTACCGAGCAGTTCTTTGTTGTTCTTCCCTCTCGTTATTGGACGGATTTCACGAAGCAAAGCCGAGCACGAAGTCAAAGTTGGAAGTCAAGCTCAAGGCATTTGACGTGTTCTTGTGCATGACTGGATGCTTTTTTTCGCAATAATATAAATATAATGATGTTTCACAAACGTTTTGAGAGGTTATTTTTGAGCTCTACTAATTTCTGACCAGAGGTAAGTGCCTTTATAAAGTGGCGATCACCGACGGTGGTGCAAAAAAATTTAACTACAAGTAGTTACCGTTAGTATATTTCACTACTGCTGGTCGGAAATTCTCTTAAGTGACTTCGTAACGATCATTGCAGTTTATTCTGAGTTCATATCATTGCAAATATGCAATATGAACTGACACTTCGTTTAAAAATTTGCTTCCGCGGCATTATCCAGCGTGACTTCATTCTTGCCGTCGTGCTTGACTTATTTGTGCTTGACATTGGTTTCGTGAATTCCACCCATTGATGTCAAATAATTTAAAGGTAGAGCAATTCTGGTTTCAAGCACCGTGAATTGTTCCCAGAAACCAACTTCGCCAACTTTTAAGCTACATATTCTACCGCCCAAAAACTAAAACTCGGATAGACCGTTCGCAAACAGACATTCGGGGGTTGCGTAAGAATAGTATGTAGTACTATTTTACCAACCGCTTTCCACAATATCACAGAATACAAGCAGCCGATCACAATAGCGGGCACAAGGGTAGCCAATCCAGCAAATGCAGTAGTAATCAACCATTGCGTCGGACTGGGAAGATAATGCCGTACGGTACCGTCGTTTGGTGGATACGGCATGTAGCGACTATCGTTTGCCGGGTATGGAGACGGTCGATCCGGGATTGCGTAGCTGCAAAATATACCAAAGATCTCTGCTGCAGATAAATAATAATAAAATTGACTTTTTCAAGTGATTTAATGTAGAATGTTTTGCAATATGCCGACCTGATGTCGAACATCAGCAACGGCGACAAAAGTATGCCTGGCACGATCATGCTAGCCGCCACGAACTTCCTCCAATGACTTTCCCAGAACTGAAATAATGACCTCCATTTTCTAAGTTCGTGGTAACTTGGACACCACCGGTACATTATTCTTTCTAACTGCTGTACTGCTTGCCATTTGCCATCCTCGGGATGAAGGGCTGGCGGCTCAGGTGTTTGCTCGCCTGGTTCGTTGAATCCAGGGAGCACCAGGTTCAATATAGCTTAACCTGCCTGCCAGACCGGACTTGACGTCCGGTGAGTGGCGTCAAATTCTTGTCGTTTCAATACGGACTCTTTCAACAACAAGTAAAATTAATAAGGAATAAATAACAGACTTTATATATATATATATATATTTATATATATTAAATATATATATATATATATATATATATGTGTATATGTGTAGGTATACCAATTTGTGGGTCGTAGGGCGCGCCACAGCAGTGTACCGATGCAAAGACAGGACGATGACCAGACAACAGCAGATAGTAGTGGACGAATAGAGCAAATAGTGCACAATCGGCGCGAAAATGTAGTCGTACTCGATGTAGACCCATCTGGGCAGCTGGTGCCAGAAATCCCGCAGAATGGAGATATCGACAATCGAGCTGACAGTGGAGAGCATGTCAATCGGGCCGATAAACTGTAGAATTTTGAAAAACGGCGTTTTGAACGGGTCACTGTGTCGATAGCGGTACATCAAAACCAGAAACAGAGTGTAGACCGGAACGCTGATTATCCATCTTGGGTACACAAACACACGACACGCAATGTGGAACGTTTAAGACATTTTGAGGGCAACGAGGGTTTCGGTTGATGCTTTC
>JASAMV010000690.1:0-15637 GCA_030248065.1 Rhynchonema sp. JSB1_4
GAAGAGGGCTGGGTTGGTGAGGATAGTTGTATCTTTGGTTATGTATTCGTCGAAGGGCATTACGACTGTTGTGTTCGTTTTGTCAGCCGAGACGACGATGGCGTTGTTGTCTGTAAGTTTCCTGCGCAGATTTGAGACTGCTTTGATGGACGGAAGGGAGGGGTGCGAAGGACCCGTGCCGTTTTTGGCAAGAATGTTTGCCGTTGTTGTGTAGACAGTATTTTTGTCGGTGATGTTTTGGTTGGTTTGCGTTTGCGTTTGAATGGCCGCAATGGTTTTTGCGTAGTGTGGAGTTCTGGATTTCAAATTTGTTTTTGGATCCAGACTCAGAATGTGCAGTTCAGGTTCAGATAATGAGATGTTGGAGAGATTCTCAACGAATGATGGTGGTATGGATGTTGGTTGCTCAGGCGTGATGACGTTGCGCTTGACGAGTTTCTTCTGGTGTCGATCTCGGATGTTGCAAGTGACGTTGAAATAATGTTGTTGTTGCAATTTGCGAAATTGGATGATGTCGTTCGGCGCAAGTGTGTTGCGTACGATGTTGTTGCATTGTAGCAGTTCGTATTTTAGTCTTGCTTCTTTGGCGAACGTTTGCTTGATTTCAGAGCGTAGCAGATTCTTGCCAGTGCATTTGAGAATGTGATGGTTTGTTTGGCTGTCGGACCATTTGTTCTTGATGCGGAAATTTGGTGGAAGGTGATGATGTTGCTGACATGTGCGTAGAAACTTGCGACTGTTCCTTGCAGCAGCCAGTTCCTTGGTTAGATTGTTTGATGCATTCAACCATTCAATTGTTCAATTCATTCATTGTCAGACCATTCAATTCACAACTGAACACACCGTCAACGGTCAGCTCAGCTTTCTTGACATAAACATTACGCAACGCAACACGCACATTGAAACATCAGTCTTCCGCAAAGCAAACAATTCCGGCCGAACATTGCCAGCTTCGTCGTTTGTGGACATTAGCACCAAACGTGCTCTTATCAGCTGTCTCAGGAAACGCGCAGATCGCTACTGCATCGATCCTGAAACATTACGCGCTGAACATGACTACATCATTTCGCAACTCAAACGCAACGGCTACGGTCACCAGTTCATCACGCAGCAATTAACTCGCCCTGACAATCAGGCCATCAAATGCACAAACAGAATGTCAATACCAAACCAAACTGGTGTTCAACAAGCAACAAACGCTGCGGGGGCTCCTCTACTACAAACGTAACACCAACACCCAAGTCACAGACAATCGCAATTGCGTTTATGAATTAACGTGTTCATGTCCGCAAGGCTACACATACATCGGCTCTACCACACGAACCCTAAAACAGCGCGTGCAAGAACACATCAATGGCACCACCAAGCAAAACAACAATGCCTCAGGCATGACCATTCATATGCGCACACATCAATGTACAGTGCAACACGTAAAGGTGCTAGACCACTGTAACACAGAAAAACAACTGCGTGTTATGGAGTCGGCCTTTATTCTCGCTCGCAATCCATACATCAACAGAGCACTGAAACCCAACAATAGCCAATATCTGTATCAAAATGCCACTTGTTTATCTGACTGTTTTGCACCTTGTTTGCGTTTTCTGAAATGATATTCTTGTGACAACCGGTTCCTATCTCTCTTTTTGTTGATTTTAGCCCTGACGAGGACACTATTGAGTGTCGAAAATTCGGCAATATATTCTGTGTATTGGAATTTGGTGCTGTTCGTCTCTCAAAGACACACAACAACCTGATTGCATTACGGCACTGCCATCCCGGCAACATCAAAGATATGTCTCCATTGTATTTATTTGGCGGCTTGATATCAAACTGATCAGCTGACATAAGCATGAGAACATGCTTCAGCCAAAAGGGGGGATGTGCTGGCACTCCGCACGGCCAACTCACCTCACGATACGGTCTCTCAGCACACGGGGAGACCCGACCGATGCAACTGGCGACGGGGCGAAAATGCCTAAACTAGAAAGCACGGTCGAATGCACAACACACGCACAAAGATCAAACCTCAACAAAAGGCCCCGCCGAGTGACGCTCGGTCAACTCTGGGGTTGCGTTGCACGCCTTTCCCACCACAGATCGATCCCGCATTGTTCTTCTTGACACCGCGTTTATCGAACAAGATTAGTACAGTCTCACAGAATTCAAAACACACGGGAAAACAGAAGAGAACACCCTAACATAACCGCTCAATATCTTCTTTTTTCAGTTCCTCAGCCAGGGAGGACTTTGTCGAAGCCTGCCACACATGTAAGATGTAGCGTGGGTGACACGCCCACGACTGATGTCATCTGATGTGAATCTGATCCAGACAGATTGGCTTAGTCATCAATGACGTAGTGGTCACGTGGCCACCCACGCAATGATATCATAGTGACCCATCGGATATGGTTCCCATGAAATTATTCTAGCGTGGGATTAGAGATAACCCAAACATCTAATGGTTATCCCAGACAGTTGGTGAGTAACCGTCACGTGACAGGTTCCCTATAAAAGGAGCTCATCCCAATCATAATGAGTCAATTCATTCCCATCCGTATTCATTGCATACCCAAAGCCATATCACCCAGCATCGTCATATACCATACCGTACATACATCAAGCCGTCCGTCCGTCCATTACCGTAACACGGTATTGCACTGATTACCGCAGCGTATTGTCATGTCATAATAAATCTGCGATACCGTAACCTTGGTCCTCGTACACTGATTTGCCGTATTAATCAACGACTGACATTCCTTGTTCTGCTGCTGCACTACCAGAAGAAATATAGAACCAGTCTTGTTCTTTACAGTGTATTAATTTTGTACCTCTTTACAACCACATGCCTGGCCGACACAGGGCCGCTCTCTCAGTCGCTGAGCTCGCGTAATGTTGTCATTATTATAATACCGTGCTAGTTTCATGCAAGAGTACGACAGGTCTTCGTGTAATTTTGTCCCAACTAAATTGTAAACACCTAGGTACTCATTGTAACTGTTGAGCCTCGAGCGGTTGTTGATCTTCACACTTTTCGTGACGGAAACTAAATCAAGTACTACCGGAGTTTTCCGGTTACAACCCCTGGGACCCTACTCGATAGTAGGTGGGAAATCGGATTTTAAGAATTATTTTTATTCCCAAATAGAGCCCCATGGGGCTTTATTAGAACCGTCTTCCGAATAGAACACAATGTAAAATTTTCGTTCAATGTGGTTCATACCTGGTTGCAACGCGCTCTTGTCTCATATACACAGATACTTGGGATAGACGCAATTCAGGTTCTATACGAGAGAAAGGTAAAAACAATTACCTAAAAGTACGAATTACTAAGTAAATTACCTGGTTCTGTTCATTTTTATCGGCAAATTTACAAAATAAACTAGACAACCGAACGATCCCGAATCCCGAATAAAGCCCCACCGGGACTCTATTGGGGGGCTGTAGCCGGAAAACTCCGGTACCACTACTGTTCATCACAGAGGGTTTCCTTCATTTTTGGGTCACCTTGTATTCATGCGCTCTCGGTCCATGGAAAAATAACGAAACCTTGACTGTCGACCGGACAAAGTTCAGAGAAGAATCGCTGAATTTCAAACAAGGAAAGGGCAGAGAAGCTTGTTACCTCAATATGAATGAAATGTGTGCTCACCTCTTTCTTTAAAGTGTGAAATTTTTCCCCAATTAGCTCTAGCGGTTATCAAAAGGAGCACTGCTATTGATGTGGCCACGAACATTGAGCAATGTTCACACGTCTTCGATGACGATCTTATTGGTGTTGTACCATTTAAATCATGCAGACTGTATTGGCAAGCCTCTCGTTGGAAACCGATTTTGTTTTTTTTAAGCCAGAAGTACCAATTTGGACTGGAATACGTTTGGCGAAATCGTTTGGCGAGATTCACTTAGTAGCCTGAGTACTGGCCATCTTACGAAATTCAGATGAGGAGTCCATGAGACCCAGGGACCAAAGTATGATTACAACTATGAATTGTTATGCCCACAACGGATTAGAGACAGCCCAGGATTAGAACGTTACATCTGTTTCATCTATCATTCAGATAGAGCTCATACTAAGATTGAGCTCATCAATCTGAAGTCTGGTACGTGTGTGAACACGTGTGAGCTTGAGGGGTGATGGAAAATTGCACTATTCTCCGCCAAAGATGTCCGGGGTCGGGATATGTTTGGAATTCAAAACAAACTAGGCAACACAATTCGCTTTGGCACTAAATAGCAAAGTTTTGAACAAAAACTGAAATGCGTAAAAAAGAAACGACTCCCCCTTGTGCCTTGATGTGAAACGAAGACCAAAATTTTCAAGAATTTAATGCCATTCCTGTCCGATCCGGTCGCCCAAGACCACAGAAAGGCCAGCCTTGGGTGACGCCGACGGTCAAGCGGCTCAGTCGGAAGAAGAGCGATCTGCACAGGAAGTGGAAACAGACCGGTGACAAAGGAACGTATGAAAAGTACTTTATTTTGCGTGAGCAGTCAAGGCAGGCCAACAGGGCAGCCAGACGTGACTATGCCATCAAAACGTTTGGGAAAATAGCTCATCTGCATGACTACTGGCAAAAGCTGAATAAGTACACGGAACGGAGCAGCACAGAACAAGTGTATCTGGCCAACACTGATGGGGAGTGCGTTGCTGACAGTGCTGGTTTGGCTGCACTGTTATCAACACATTTCTCCAGTGTATGGAACGTCAATGACGTTGAGGCACTGGTTCTGAACTCAACCGGTCCCGTGCCACCCGAATGGTACACTGATGTTTCACACGTGCTTTACAGTCTCATCACAGTGGACCCGCGCAAGGCCAGTGGCATCGATGGCATCACCGGAGAAATGCTCAAGAACTGTGCCCACGCAATCGCTCCGGCTCTCGCTGTGCTCATCAATCGATCGATAGACGAACACACGTGGCCGTCGGTTTGGAAACGGGTCGTCGCTAGTGATGGGCTCGCTCCCAATTTTTTTCCTTCGAAATCGCTCTTCGCGCCCAGGCGCGAAATTGAAATTTGCCTTCGCTCGCTCTTCGCTCTAAGCGCGAAGAGCGATTTCGCTCTTTCGCTCTTTGCCGCTCTTTCGTTCGCGCCCGAGCGTTTCGCTCTTTTTTTTCGCGCTTTCTTGCTTTGATGCGTTTGAACAAAAAAACTTTTGTAAATTATTCAGAAATGTTGTAAACGTTTATATCCAGAGAAAGAATCATTATTCTTTCAGTTCAGAGAAAAAGAACGACAATATGGCGTGACGACAATCATGTGTTCTGACAATCATGATTGAACATGCATGTGTTTTGTTCTGTTGTTCATCAGTTTTGCCCTGTTCTATTTTGTTTTCTTGTATTGTAGTGTGGCACGGACATAATCATGTGCTTAAGTGTGTCAGTGTGGGTCAATATCAATGTCTGGTTCAAAATTCAATGATCAAAATTGAAGTAAACGGAACATAAAGGTATTTTATTTACATTCCGATGCGATATTGTAAACAGAGCACTCATGCATGGGCTGGGCAGTGTGACTCGCCCATTGTGCGACTGAGTGTGAGACCAATAACTGTTCTGCACTCCTTTTTTGATGAAAGCACAAAATTCTGGCCTGTTGCTATTCACAGTATCAAAGAGCGAAATTTGTAAAAAAAAGTTTCGCTCGCTCTTCGCTCTAAGAGCGAAGAGCGAAATCGCTCTTCGCGCCCAAGAGCGAAATTGAAATTTGCCTTCGCTCGCTCTTCGCTCCGGGCGCGAAGAGCGAAGAGCGAAAAAAAGAGCGAAATTTTCAGGCGCGAGCCCATCACTAGTCGTCGCCACTGCCGTGCCGAAAGTCAAGACCCCTCAAAACGCATCGGACTTCCGCCCCATCTCCAAATTACCGCTGTGCTCGAAAATCGCTGAGAGATACGTTCGAAACAACCTGAATGGGTTCATTGCCCCCAAACTGTCAGAAACGCAGTTCGGTTTTCGTGGAGGTCGGTCTACAACTGAGGCCCTGACCTATACTGACCTATAACTTATAGCATTTTAATGCTTTTAACACTGTTTTCACACTTCGCGATCCAATATTAATTTTGTCGTATTTCGACCTTCACATCTTGAATATGCTTTCCCGAAACGCTATGTTTGATGCTCTGATGGATAAACCTGCAAGCCACTGTATGTACTTCGCGATTCTCTACGCGGAGAACGAACTAACGAGTCAGCACACGCATAAGGCAAGGCCATGTAAAAGAAGGGACCCACTGACGTGTGACAAATTCGTTCCAAGGCCACAAACGCCGTATAATTATGTTTCACTGTTATCATTATTATTATCAAGTAAGAACCATACCCGCACTCCACCTTGCTTAGTATTGGTCGCACAATGACTATATGAGAATCCATCCCCCTATTTTTCCTGCATCGTCAAGGAGAGTTTCTGGCGATTTTTTCAAATTGAATCAGGTTTTGACAAGGAGTTATTTTCTCTTTCTTTTCCCGCTTTATTTATCGGGAGTGATCAACGTGTGTGTGTATCGATTTCACATGTAATGCGTGTAATACGTGGCTACAGTAACCCGAGCCCGAACCATTTTGGTTGCGTAGAATCCATGGTGAAACTTCTGCACACGTGTGTTTCTCGTTCTTCTCACTGATAAGATTGCAAAGTGCTTGTCAAAACCTGGTTAAATTTGAAAATAATTGCCAAATATCCGCCTTGTCAAAGCAGGAAAATTAGGGGGATGGATTCTCATATAGTCATTGTGCGACCAATATCATGTGATCCTGTTGTTTCGTCCGGAAGACAGGCTTGTTGTGATGTCACGAGATTAATGGTATAGTGCACTGCACCAGCGACTCTGTATTTGTGTTGCTGTTTGTGCGCAGCGGAAGATGTAGTGGGGCGCAAGCAGCTTAGATGCCCAAGTGAGGCAAACAACGTAAGCCAAAGGTCTCACTCGGGGCTAAAGGCCAAGCACGATCGCCCATTTTTCGGACACGGCCTGGCCAGATCATGCTAACCGGGATGTCCGGCTCGGCCCGGCCAAATTTCTGTGTTAATTGCCAGTTTATATGGTAATTTTACATGATTTCAGAGCCCAAATCCTTTGTTTCAAGCGTGTATGTTCGTGGGTATCGTCAAGAAAGTGGTCAAGCCTAAGCCAAAGCCTAGAAAAAAGCACGCTTGAAATTTGATTTGCTACTTTTACCAATTTGTGGCGTTTTCGCTGCATGTTTTTATCAAGAAATTTAGATATGGATTCCTAAACTACTCGGAATAAAAACTTAGTTTGAAAAATCGATCTCAATAAGAAAATCGAACAATATTGCTTGTCCACATTTTCTCTTTTCAAAAAAGTGATTATTTGCCGTTTACGCAACACTTCGGAAGGTAAGACGTAACCAATTGGTCTTCTCCTTCATTGGTTGATGCTTCTTGACAAAATAGATGAATAAAGCCAGAGAATGTATTATGGTTGCCCCACGATTAGTCAGAATTTTTCAAGATGACATTGGAGAAAAAAAAGTACTCTGAATGTAGTCCGGTGATGGTGATCACATTCATAGTAATCCTGTTTATTATTATTATTATTATTATTATTATTATTATTATTATTATTATTATTATTATTATTATTATTATTATTATTATTATTATTATCATTATTATTATTATTATTATTATTATTATTATTTGTGTTTGATTACTTTTTGTTTAGTTTCATTATTCGTTTTCGGTGACCACTGTTGCGTGTGTCATTATTCTCCTCCATAAACCATTCCAAACCTTATCTTGCTTTCTGGTCTTTGGAACGGGTCATTGCAAGGTTGGCTTGAGAGTGTGCCCCCCATTGCGCTTCCGTGTTTTTTGGTCATTTCTATATCGTAAATGTAAAAACCATATTGTGAACGAGCGAGTCGGCGAAGTTATATTTATTCGACGAGCGAGTGAACGAACGGATAATCAACCTACGGTAATACGCACGAAACGATTGTCCGAAACGGACACCGGTTGATTGACTCGTTTGACGATACCCGGTACTGCAAGCAGTAGTAGATCTCTGGTTGGGCTCACAGGATCTCATATGATGAGCCCGACGTGATCTGTTATTGCCCGCACGCGCGCCTTCATACTGAGGCCTGACGTGATCTGTTATTGCCCGCACGCGCGCCTTCATACTGAGCCGGAGGATTGGTTGAAATTATAGTTTCCGCTAGGAGCATTTTTGGGGCCTTTTTTACCAGTTTTGTTTTTGTTTTAGCGGCTAAAAGTTTTCTCTCTTTGAGGTTTTCGGTTAGTTTTACCGCGCGTTGGAGAGCTTCAACAAGTTGGGCGACGTCTGCGATCGAATTGACGCCCACATTCGGTGATTTTGTGTGTTCGAAAATTCCGGGCCGACGTGAGGGACAATTGTGGTGTGTGTGTATCGACTGAACGGACTTGAAAAGGCGTTGGTCCTTAGGGTTGCAAAGTCTCGTCTGTGCGGGCACAGAGAGCAGTGTCCTAGTAAATTTATCCACCAAAAATGTCTCTGGAAAGACCAATCGAGGCCGAGGACCCTACGGTCAACCGCTGTGTTTGGTAGCGAAGGTTGGAAAAGATTTTTTAAACAAGTTTTTTGTTGAATTTTTTTTAATTTTTTTTAAAAAAGTCTGATATTCGGGAGGAGTTTTGCCAAATTTGCCTAAAAAACGCGCAAAAACGCGAAAAAAGGCATCTTTGATTGACAAGTCACTTTTGTGTCACTCCGTCATTTTTCTCTTCTTGCGCCGTGCTGTGCGCTTACCTTTTTGCAAGTAAGCGCGCACGCTCGGCTCGTTCCAACCTTCTCTTCTCGCTTGTTTCTGGTTCATTTTTGCTCATTTTTTCTGCCAGGCTCCTTGTATATTCTTCCCAAACTTCTCGTGCTTAGCTTGTTTCCATTCCTGCTCTATAAAAATCGGTAATCTCAATCAAACTTATCCTCGCCTCATCTCCCTACAAAATTTTTTAATTTGTATTTTCTCGGCCATATCCGCACCTTTTTCAACGTCGTTTTCGCCGAGCGTGTACAGGTCAGTTCTGTTTGGTTTTTAAGTAGTTTTATCGTGATTGTGAGCTCTTTCCCTGTTTTTTTTCACAAACAATTTAGCATTTCCAACCCCTATCATTTTTTTCTGTAATAACGTAACACGTTTTCACAACCATTCCCGCGCATCGGTGCTTTGCTGACCCCTCATCTCACTCGATAGTATGTTGCGTGTAATTGCGTTGTGTATGCTGTGTCTGTGTTACATGTTCATGTCCATTATGTGTTCTGTGTGTGTGTGTGTGCAATCGGTGAACGTGAATGGTTCAGCAACTAAACACAAATTTGATGAATTGATCGTGTATTGTGCAACCCCAACGGAGCCCCAACCCGATGTGCTGTGCGTTCAAGAAACCAAGTTGGACGACAAATCATGTGACGATTTCAACATCCCGAATTATCGATTCTGCGCGAGGAACCGAACTCAGCACGGTGGTGGTGTCGGGGTTTACATTAAGCACAGTCACAACACATACATGAATCCTGTCAAAATTCCTGATAAGCTAGAAATTCTGCCCGTCGCCTACACGATTGCCGGGATCAAGTGCTGTGTGATCACTGTGTCACAGGAAAAAATGCATAATCTAGGTGCGTTTAGGCGCATCTAGGTGCATTTAGGCCAATGTATAAGCATATAACGCCTAAATGCACCTAGATGCACCTAGGTTTGCCTAGATGCACCTAGATCCACCTAGATTTTACACACGCTCACAGAATCTAGGTGCGTTTAGGCGTCGCTGCTTGTAGATTCAGAATCTAGGTGCGTTTAGGCGGCTTCGCCGCGCGCGCTCAGAATCTAGGTGCATTTAGGCAGTTTGGCAACGCGCCATTGAAATCTAGGTGCGTTTAGGCAATTTGGAAGCCCGGGCCTGAAATCTAGGTGCGTTTAAGCGTCTCTAGCACACACATATGCTCTGGGCGCCTGAAAGAATTTGGACTTGTCCTATGATGAAGTGGTTTGATGCGAACAAATGCGTTAATAAGGCTATTTGTGCACAACTGGTCACGCTTTCAGCCACGCAGTCCTGAGTAATTTTTTTGTTTGCGTGTGTTTGCTTGTGGTGCGGCCTGCGCTGAGCACTTAATGCGTGCATGTCAAATCGGAATCACGTGTAAGGCAGTAGTAAAGGGATGTTTTAGATTGGCATTATAAATCCCATCATCAATCTTTCTTGTTACCCAGAAGCACAACAATTTTTTGCTATTGTTTAGTGTCCACAGTGTGAGGGGCTCAAGATTTTAATTGAAGTTATTGCAACAAGCAGATTTTGTTCTTTTACCACCTGTCTTCAATGACTTTGTTAGTTTCCAACGTAACTTAACTCCGTACTTTAATGGATTGTATTTTCGAAAATGAATGGAGCTAGCCACAAAGCTCTATCAATCAAAATATATACTTGTGGATTTATCGCCCAGAACGCCACTTGATCGAAGCTGCGCCATTAGGATTTTTGAAGACGAGATCAAACCCATTGTTACATTTCTACTGAAATTATGATAGAAACAAGTTTCAAAAAGTCCTATGATAAGTATACTGCGCGCCTGATCACCGACTACGCCTACCCAGTCCCTAAGCGCGTGAAACAAGAATTGATACGCCACTGTCCAAACAGTGTTATTGAAACCATAGAGAAGGACATTGAGCTGCTGCAAAACACACCCCCGAAGTCGCTGTCAACGAAAGAAAAGATCTTCTTAAAGCGTTTGCTGAAAAAATCTGCCAATTGCCGGTCCGCACGCAGAACCAGTGTGCGAAATTATCTGGCCGAAAACATTAACACTGCGTGCACCTGTTACCTAAAGTGCAATAATGCCAGCGCATCAACCGAACATAGTAACTCAGGTGATAATACGCAAGAACGAATACGAAAAACTAGTAGCTGCAGCAGCGGAACCTGTGGCGACGAAAGCAGAAACCAGCTCCACACCGGACCAACCAAGTGATTCGCAATACTTAACGGGGTCAACGCCAGACCAGCGAACATTTCACAACCTCTCCACGCACTTTTCGTTCTTCGTAGCCAGTCAGGAAACATGTGCGGTTGACTGCATTGGTGTTGGTTGCTGTTTGATTTTCAGCGGACGCTTCTTCTTGCACTCTTGTGAAAACACGGTATACAAGCAGGTCTTCCTGCATGTTTTCGCGTGTGGACCGCTTATTCTTCCAGATGTCAACAACATCTGGGGTGGGCTCTATGTCGACCACTTGGGGTATGGCTGCAGATGTGCTGGGTTGCGTTGGATCGGGGTAATCTGCCGTGAACCAGGATGGAACATAGCCGGTTGCCTGAATAAAATTCCGACGCTGTTCGTAGCCACCGTTATTTGCAGGGGCGTTTGCACACTCAATTTCATCAGCTACAGCGTCGCACATGCCCATCACCACGTCTTGAACTGCTGTGGGTACTTTGAGCATTTTGTCACGGATATTATCACAATTGAGGACTTGAGCGTCACCATCGAAGTCACGCCAAACATCATCGCTGTCGCCCGTGTGCGTGTCAGGAGAACTTGTGGTTTGTGAATTTTGAGTGCTGTGTGAGCTTACAACTGCCGATATGGCCTCGTCGAAATGTTGCACGGCATCGATCTTGCGTTGTTTATTGTCAGGTTGACTGGGGTACAATGGTGCAATACCTGTGCGCGATGTATAACTCATGTGCCGCTTGTTTATACGCATGACCACAGGCACTTGCTGTCCACGAACAGTGACACACGGCGCATTCGGCTCTTTAGTGCGTTTGTAGATTGTGCGACAGCAGTTTTGATAATCGTCTTCTTCAGTGTCGGCATCTGATAAAACAGGCAGTGGAGGCAGGGGTGCAGATTCGGGTGGTTCGGGTTCAATTTCATACAAGCACATGCAATCTCCGTTCCCAACGCCACTCATGTCCTGAAACATCTTCATCCACTTGTTCCAGTACATGTACGTTCTCGCCATTTTTTGGAAATGTTGCTGTCAACCTGTAAAAATAACGTTTCGCGATAAAAAAAGAAAACTATTTGCAAAACAAACATAATTTTTTGTTTCCAACGAAAAAAATTATTCAAAATAATTTGTGGCGACAACCTAATGTTGAATTGAAACGTTAACTCAACCAGTGCACACACCAGTGTATGATCATGGGCTTGCATGTGTGAATCAGCATGAATGTATAAATGTTTCTGCTTGCGAGTGTTGTTTTGCTCGGTGATTGCTACTGAAGGACGCTCATCGATACAAGAATTAATTGTGATTACGCGATTGAGCGTGTGTGAAATGAAATGACACTGCCACTGAGTTTTCACCTTTCTTGTGGTCTGAACGAGCCGGTTATGTTTATGTTTTGTTGTTGGACCAGGCCGTTTCTGAGTGAAGGAACCAATCCGGAACAAAATCACACAGAAATGAATGCCCTCCAGAGCTGGACCGAGTGAAGAAGCAATTTATTTTTTCTAATTTTTCTGTCCATGGTCGGCGAAAGTCAACGGCAAAATCGTCTGTTCAAAGACCTGGTACCACTGAAGTCAGGCGAGGACGGGAGACCACAGGTTTGTTGAGTCATTTTCTGATTTATAAATTTGGTTGGCTTTGTTTTGCATAACTTTCGTCAATCTTTTTCCGAAGCTCAGTTTCTGCAGAGCAATAGATTGACAATTTCTATTTTTTTCGGGAAAACATTTCAACCAAAGACAGACACCAGTTTTCCCACGTATTTTTCGGAACAATACTGGTCACCAGTGAAAAAGGGACCAATGGTGTGCAAAATACGGTCTGCGATTGGCCAAGTCCACCTGAAAGGACGCACGTAAAAACTTGAGTTTTCACACTATTTGGGATTTTGATCTTGATCCGGCTTCCAAAATATTTTTGAATAGACTTCCCCCAAATTTTTGAGATTTTTCCAGTGCCCGGAAAAAAGCATCGGTTCGTTATCTTGACCTGACCTCTGAAAAAATTTTACAGAAATAAAAACCATACATTTCCGCGCGCAACTATTCGTTCTTGCGCTGGCACACAGGTTGACCAGCTCGCACTACGTCAAGATCTGGTATCGTTTCAAGCGTTCGACAAAATGATCAATGAAACATTAGAGAAATTGAATGGACCATCGTCGGGCGCCAGTTCGAGCGCGGAATGGACAGACAAGCACATGGGACATCATGAAGATATGGGTGGACCGGACAGCATCTCGAATATTAGGTGGCTGGCTGCGTTTCATTTGGTCTATTTCTGTTTATTTTTTTAGTTTTACTTGGCATTTTTCGTTTTTTTGTGAACCGCGATATGGGTTTTGAGAGGGGTGCCTTAAACGTGACCATGCGAGCATACGACCGTGTCAGATTTGAACAGGATGGCTCGATTAGCTAATGGCGGTTAATATTTTTGACAGATACATGAGAAATACAAACCTTGGTAAATTATTTTGAGGAAATTTAAAACAACACTGGGTACGTTGCGGGTGCTCACAAATTGGCGCCATCAAAATTGCACAAATTTGCATCAAAAATTGCATCAAGATTTTAAAAATTGCAGAAAAATATCACATAATAACCTCTTTACATTATAAAAGTTAATGTTCAGATCCGTTGGTACCCCGCGGGCTGTCGGCACCCCAGGCGGACCCACGAGGTCTGATGCGATGGACACTGGCAAACCAAATGACACGATTACGGTTAGTGCGCTTGTTGATGTGTCAGCCCTTGTTAATGTGGACGTTTCAAAATTTAGCGCCTGAAGTGTGAGGTTTGTCTTTTTGAAGATTGCCAAGTCTGTTCGAATTTTAACGTTTAATTGTGCGAACGATGCGGGTTCGTGATCCAACACCGATGGCAGTGATTAGAAGGATATCGGCTTCTAAATGTACACCAACGTTGGTCTTTGACTGGGGATTGGCCGCATGAAACATATTTTCGAGCATCTCAATCCTTCATGGTTTTTTGCTACTAATGGTGGCTCATTGTGTCTCTAAAATTTTTGAATGAGCCGCAAGATTTCGGCAAATGAGTCACGACTGACGACGCAGTCGTTTTCGGTGAAAAGTCTTGTGGTTTTCTTTCTGTGTTTGATTGCATCAAGTATATTCGCATCCTGATTTATTTTCAGGGTCAAAATCTCCTTCGTGCACATTCCATCTCGAACATGTCATTGACGCCGCTGGCATTTCGTTCGCGGCGAACGAAATCATCGATACAAGAATTAATTGTGATTACGCGATTGAGCGTGTGTGAAATGAAATGACACTGCCACTGAGTTTTCACCTTTCTTGTGGTCTGAACGAGCCGGTTATGTTTATGTTTTGTTGTTGGACCAGGCCGTTTCTGAGTGAAGGAACCAATCCGGAACAAAATCACACAGAAATGAATGCCCTCCAGAGCTGGACCGAGTGAAGAAGCAATTTATTTTTTCTAATTTTTCTGTCCATGGTCGGCGAAAGTCAACGGCAAAATCGTCTGTTCAAAGACCTGGTACCACTGAAGTCAGGCGAGGACGGGAGACCACAGGTTTGTTGAGTCATTTTCTGATTTATAAATTTGGTTGGCTTTGTTTTGCATAACTTTCGTCAATCTTTTTCCGAAGCTCAGTTTCTGCAGAGCAAAATCATACCTCTCCCGCTTCCGGTCTCAATCCCGCATCATATTTACGTCCCACACATGGACCTCCCCCTGGTATGGGGTGTGGGAAATCGGCCGTGCATATGGGGCATGGGAACTTTTTCATTTTTGTAACAAGCACTCCTAAGAAATGACTTGTTGACCACGAGAAGTTCCAAAATTGACCGTTTTTCCCTAAAAATTTCAAAAATCGCTTGCTGCCGCAAAAAACCCTGTTTGAAGCACTTTTTAGACCAATTTTTGACACTTAGAGACGATTTTTGCAGTCATTTTTTTCAGAAATGCCACTCTCGGGCATGGGAAAGTTATGAATTTTTGGAGAAACCCCCTTGGTGGGAGAAACTTTTGATTTTTAGGGGTATTATGTATGGGAACTTTCCCGAAAGTTGGGCTGGGTATGGGAAACTTTCGATTTATCAACGACACCAATGTTTCTGAGGGGGATATACTGCCTTGAGGCCAAAAAGGGGGAGATACCGGGGTAATGTACCCAGGAATTTTTTCGGGCTGGGAATTCAACTTTTATAGGTTGAAATATGCATGGCCGACTTTGATCGATTTTTAGCCATTTTCGACCAAAAAGAGTACTTTTGGGGGGAAATTTTGGAACATTGATGAGTTCCAAGGTACCCTCCGGGATGGTTGCAAGGTACCTACCCTTTCCCCATCCCCTTAAGGGGAAATTATACCACTTTGGCAATCCCCCATCCCCCGGCCACTACGCTGGTTTGGAGATTGTAGGTCGTTATAGCAGTTCTAGATCTCCCAAGTTTTGCCTGAAATAGACAACTTTCGGCCCAACATGGGTATTTTTTGCCTAAAATTGGATATGTTAAGTCAAGGTTGTCAAAAATCGCCAAATTACCATTGTTATAGGGATCTGTTTTCCCAAAAAAGACACGATCACGTGAGCTTTTTAACATATTAAGGCTTAGGCTTCCTGAATTTAGGTCCTCCCACTGGGGGTTCACCACCTCCCCCTCAGAAAAAAGTGTGGGTC
>JASAMV010000691.1:0-10857 GCA_030248065.1 Rhynchonema sp. JSB1_4
ATTCTATCAACACCAACCTCCGCTACCGTATGACATGGTCCCCGTTCATGTGTGATCGTGTGTAATCCGACGAACACGCAGAATGGGGCGTCCCTTGGATGACGGTCACTGTAATTCAATTCAAATCGTTGCTGCAATCAAGTGTTAATTTAATGTAATTCAAACACTAGGTTCTCCTTAAGCTTTTTAACAAACGAACTCACAAACAATGTGCAGCAGTGACCAGAATTCTATCCGACACAATCACCGCGCCACAACCGGACCATATGCCCATCAGACCCAGGGCCGCCTGCCACGGCCAGGAGTGCGGTATTGCTTCGGTGCCAGCTGCAACAGGAACATACGAATTTTAAAATTATGACAACCTGAGAGGTGGCAGATTGAGAGAAGAGCCGGATGTTCCACGCTTGGTCAGATTGCTTTTTTGCTGAAATTTACATTCCACCAATTTTTTGAACATTGAAAAAAAATCTTCACAATGTCTGACAACGCTGTAACGCTGGTTGAAATTAGGGCACCAGTAAAGCTCTTAAAATGTCCCTCAATGCAAAAAAATCGCTTGACCCCAAAGCATAACCGATCCGATTCGGACGCCAAGTTCGACACCGACCAAAGGGCCATACACTTGCGCGACTTACGTTTGGGCGGACTACGTAGATTCAAAGACCGGCTGTCCACCGAATGACGATTGGCTATCGCTGGTCGGCCACATTGCACCATGTTGCCAGACACTGTTGTTGTCAACGGTGCCAACGTCGACGAATAGTGGGGCCACGAAAACGGTGCATGAGGTCGGGGACTAGTCGGGGGCCAATAGGGCTGTCCTGTGTGCCACGCTGACATATTGGTAGCGCTCGTTGTGCTTTCCGGCAAATGCCGATGCCTAATAGGTCGTGTAATCTGTCCCAGAAGGATCCGCCTCGATGCTATGTCAGGACTGGCAGTGGTTGTTACTGAGGAGGCAGTTATGGGTTCATCCGGTGTTTGGTTCCAGCCTGCTCGTGGCCCGATGGCTTGCAGGGTTGGAGGCGGTGTGGGCACTGTCGCTGGTGCTGTCGGATAGGATGGATTCAAATCTGTGAATTTAAACAAATGGACCAAGAGTGTTTGTTTTTGTGTATTTTCAGCCGAATCAAAACTAATCGCTGTTATTATCTTTCGATGCAAATCGCACGCGCACCTTGCTTGCCACAGGCGACCGGTCGCGTGACTTTCATCACCATACAGTGCACTCGGCTCTGGCGCGCGATTCGACTGCTGCATGTGGCTGAAAAAATAACAGCGATTAAAAAACTTGATATGTGAAGAAAAGAATAATAATAATAATTGCAGGGCATACTTGAACATTTCGGTTCCAAAATCCGGTAATGTTCGGTGGTATGAAACACGTGCAAATGACACTCCTCAACCACACGCATGCAGTTCTGAAATATGGGACTTCCAGTAGACCTTGTGCGGACTTGTTGTGCTGGTGCTCGTTGTCGTTTTCGGCTACCTCCTCCGCGACTTGACTGTGGAACTTCGATTTTGCGACTAAGTAGATCCAGCAGGGAATTCAACGTATGATTGCCGCCTGAAAACAGTGCTGCCGATATGCACAGTGTATTGGGGTCCCCCCGGGTGGTCGGGGAGGGGGTCATTTGACTTGTCTTCAGAGTACTTTTATCATTTGCTTTTATCATTTTATCATTGCCTCATACACTGTGTCAACGCATTACGCACACACACCGTACTTTCAATTTTTGCACAAATCCAATTTTCGATCTCATAAGCCCAGCCAACCAGGTGATGTGACACTGTTTAATGAAGATTTCAAATTTTGGAAGAGCAGCAGCACTTAATCGTTCTGTTGAAAACGGTTAGGAATGTCGATCTGAACAGAAAGCCTTGAACGTTGGCTTGGTTTCAAAATGCATGCGGGTGCGGGTTGCGGGTCGAGCTTTTCCGGGTGTGGCAGCAGTGGATATAGAGGTCATTTACTCGTAATTCTGATACCTTTGTGATCAGGGCATTGAGCTTGACATGCTGGTTACTTTTGATTTCTATGCGAACACTTTGAAACATCAGCAGGCCACATTTACCGCTAACTCGCAAAACGTGATGCGGGTTGGCGATAAATTAGATCCAGTAACAGCAGCTAAAGACGACAGTTAAAATTCATGCTTTTCGGAAGTATTCAGGCAAAGGGGGCGCATTCCCTGACTCCAAAATTATGCGTGAGTATTATCTTACCTGAACGTTTCCAAATGCCAAAAACCCTGACCCGCAACCCGCATGCATTGTGAAACCGGCCTTACTTACCATTTGGGCCCATTCTTTCGACCAGGCTCCTACACCTTGCTTCATCCAAAAAGTACGGAGTTGTGATTGTGCTACTTATGCAGTTGCCCGCGCTCAGCAACATGTACGGCTCACGAAATTCGTGAATGCTCGCATTGCACAAGTGCAGTGCGTAGAAGACGGCACTGAGGTAGAATATCAACATGGTTTTTTGTCTGGTTTTATTGTCATTTAGGGCTTTGGTTTCAGCATATGACAACAACCAATGCAGCGTGGGCAGACAACCAACTTAACTTCCTTCCTCCTGCACTCTTGTTTGGCAAATTTCAACTCGGCCGCATTACAAGTTTGATTTCGTACTTTTTTGATTGGTTATTAATGGAAGAAATTGCTTAATTTGGTGGAACGTATCAGGCGCAGTAATGCGCATTAATAGAATAATGTAGTATAGATGACAAATTAAAATCGTTTTCGGTTAGTTTATCTACGAATGAATAAAAAACAATACCCAATCACAAACCAAATTAATACTGTCAGATTGAACTTGTCAAGCAAGTTTCGAACTTTCGGGCTATCAACCCAAGCATCTAAGCCGTGCATACCACAAACATTTGAAGCTTTGATGTCAGAAAAAATCCAGACTAGCTTCTTGAAGTGCTTTGGTTGGCAAATTGCAAATCAGTCACATTGCTAGCCGTCACACCGAACCTGTGTTTTTTTTTCGATTAGGCGTTAGATGCACGAGATTGCTTGAGTTGGAACTCATAAGCACCTACGCGCAAAAACGATGGAATAAGTAGAAATGCCTAATAGAAATCAATTTTTGGCTGGTATACGCTACCAATGAATAAAAACAATACCCAATCAAAAACCAAATGAAATACTGTCAGATTGAACTTGCCAATCAGGTATCAAATTTTCATATTCTTAACTCATCATGCCACGCATACCAAGTTTCAGGCATGCAAGGAAACGTTTGAGACGAGAAAAACCATATTCATAATATTCATAATGCTCAGCGAAATTAGCGCTTCCAAACGAGCTGAAAAATGATTAATGCCTTCGTCAAATAGCACGTGATATATTTTAAAGTGTCAGAACCGTGTTCACGTATATTTCAAATGTCTGAAAACGTTTATAAAAACGTTAAACGGTTGTCGACTTTATACGCGTCTCCCAGAATAAGACGGACAAAATGCTAAATCAATAACTTTGGCCAGTAATTCATTTTTCATGTTTCGCTGCGTTTGATATTGAATTGCCGTACAGTAGGTCATCAGTAACGCTTTTTCTGTTTTTGTCATGGGATGTTCCGCACGCATCAGCTGGCAATTATCACGTTTCGACTTCTGGGCTTAAAACCCGGGTCTAAAGCATGTGAGATGAAGAGGAGAAAGATGAACCTGATCGATGGTGTTTCAACGAAGGCAAACAAATCAAGACGCAAATGGACAAAATACTGTTGAGTGGTGTCACATGCGTGCTCTGTCGTCCCAAATTGAATTGACTGTTCTTGGGACACACAGCAGTCCCACAGCTACAGCATTCCTACGCAACACTCTCTGTCCTCATTGTAAAGTAGTCAACGCAGACGCTGGACGTCAAAGCTTGCCAAACTAGACCAGCCCACATGAGTGCAATGGGCAAGTTCGGCAAAGATGTTTTCTGCGGATGGATCAACGAGTGCAGCAGGAGTTTGTTTTTCTATAAAACTGACCCACAACGAAAGTCATTTCATGTTCATATAGAACAGAAAAACATGATAAAAATAAAATCCAATATTTCAAACGTTATCACAACAACAATATAATTCAACGGCAGAGGAGGTATACATGTACTGTATGTAGTAATTATCATGGGTAATTATAATATTTACAATTTCGCAAAGACGATCGGCTGAGGTCTGGCGCGAAATGGTGAGCCCCTGATCCGTGCTGACTGCTGCTGTTGTCTGCCGGCAGGCATGGCCCCCTCGCTTTTCGATCCTTCCGGAATACGCTGGCTTTTTCTCAATGTCAATCGTTTTGCCAGCGTGACTGTGACCGTATTTTTGCGAACTTTCTTGTTCATGCTAGCCAGGTTGCGATGGAAGATTCGACGGTATTTGCTGCCGAATAGGTAGTAGATGAAGATCGATGTAGCAGAGTTGAGCGCGACCATAAGATTGCCAAGTTCAACCAGCAACTGATTTAACTCCGGGTATTGGTCTTCCTGAAGCGAACGCTGGTTTTTGTTTTTTTGTGATTTTTACGCTGCTAGTGGTTTTAAGATGGTTAGCGCTAAGGCGTTTAGCAAGCGCAAATGGCAGATCTTTTGACACTTGAAAATGGCGGCCAACAAGTAAAATAAACATGATTAAATTCTTATGAGCAAATCACAAATGTACATATTCTCAGTTGTATGATTACATGCACGATTGACCTGATGTTTTCGTAAATGCTTGCGATCTAGAACAGAGCACAACTCATATCAGGTTGTATGGTTTTACTGATGAAGAGATCCACTAAGCGCAGTGCTTGGGGTTAGATATAGATACGACAAAGCTTTTTAGCATAAAATAATCACTCTCACCTCGGCAGTTTTGCGTCGATGTATGTCAATGACATTGTTGGCCAACGGCAGTATGTGACACATGAGGAACACAGCCACAGTGGCCAGCAGTACGTTGGTCATGTTGCGTTCAGCTGATGAGTGTTGCCATTCGCGGTAGAACTGCGCCACCGAGATTTGACTGAGCCTGAATGGGGAAGGGAAATGCGGCAGGTTTAACGGACAATTACAGCAACCGTTGTATTGCCATGGGGCGGCTGCCTTCGACTTTGCGCTTTGTGTTGCTCTCAAAAAATGCGCTTCATCATCAAAAGTCGTCAAACGAAAACATCACGCGGTATTGAAGGTCATGATTGTTTGGTTCATACCGTCATGCCCATGCCTTCACTGCCCTCATAAACTCTTCTTTTTGTGTCAGGTCTGTTATGGACCGCGCTGTTTTGTCTCTCGATATTCTCTTCTGTCAGTGGCGCTTATATATGGAACAACCGGGTTAGTTTACGTAGGTGTATACGTGGTGGATGTGTTCGTTGCACACATTAACCCCTACGTATGTATGTAGTATCGTCATGCAACCAAACAGACTAAAAGAAGCGGCGGCAAAACGCAAAAACACGCACTTTCTCAGACTGGCGCTGAATGTGGACAAACTCCGGCGGGAGTGCGCCTGGTGACAGGCTGTGCCATTCAGACTACTGACACTCGCTTGGTCGGGCGAACCTGGCTCGTTGGCCACAGCTTTGTCGTTGACGACTGTTATGCAATCGGACCTGGATATAACAGAAGGATTAATGTGGGATCAACTAGGAAATTTTGGCACCAAGCATTTTCCAAATCCATAATTTTGAGGAAAAGACACTCTTTAGTCACATCGGGTCCGGGCATATGCAAACAGGCAGCATTGGCTCCTTATGGCCTCGGGCAACCAAAAACACATTGCATTTAACAATTCACATTATGGCCATTTTTTCAAGAGCACCGTGGTCCGGATGGAAACTAAATGCTGGGGAATTACTATTCGCGTGGAACAGTGTGCTTCATAACCACAGATGAGTTTCTCTTCTAAGTTGACTATGTATTTCCATTGCCGTCTTTGTCGATAAATGTGATAATTAAGAGCTTTGTTAGCCAAAACTTTCAAGAGAGCATACCCATCACTGCCGACCGACAACTGTTTCAATTCCATCTTGTGCCCAATCGTGGATCGTGTGCGTCTGATGGTCGTTGCACGGTGGATCTGCGTGAACACAAGGCTTAAAAAATTTCGAGTACAAGAACGCCACAGCACCACCAGCGGAGTGCGTTTTCAAATTAGCTCTGCCATTAAAACTTGTTTTCAAGGAAGTCTGAGGTGATCCGTCCCAAGTGCAACCTGTCTAGCACCATTTGATGATGAAACCGTCGTACTAGTCCAGCTCGCCACCAACGATAGTTTAGGTTTAGGCTTAGGCCTACAGTTAGACTTAAGGCCTAACTATACTTCGTTCTCTCGGAGAACAAAGAACAAATTCTCGCGCGCTGATTGGCTGTTGAACAAACGTGGACCAATCAGCGCGCGAGAATTTGTTCTTTGTTCTATGAGAGAACGAAGTATGGTTAGGCCTTAAGGCTTCATGATAGGGTTAGGCCTACTTGACTTTAACCATAAGCCTAAGCCAAACTGTAGGCCTGAGCTAAGCCCAGAAGCTAAACTATGTTGGGGGCGAGCTAGACTGGCACCAAACTGTCTACAATGAAAAACATTTTTATGCGATAGTTTTATCTCCAATCTCCGCTAATCTCCTGTAATACCGCTAACGTATTATGCGCGAATCTATTGTGGCCGCAAATGACTGATGCGCAGATGATATCAGCTTATAGAGGTCCAGGATGTACAATACACCTTGACACCAAACACACCTGAATACTGACTGGTGCTTGCGAGTGACTGTGTGCGTCTTGCAGATGTTTGAGGAACTTGGGTGTGTGCAAATGACGGGCTTTGTTGCGTCGGTAGCCACCTGAAGAAAAAAATATTGAGGATTGATTTAATGTATTGTGCGCTTTTGGATCGGGTTTCCGAAACAATATCTTCGTGTCCCGCGTGTCGTTGCATGGCTTGGAGCCAGATGGGCCGAAGCCCCATCTGACCCGATCAGTATTATGCCAAGCAAGCCGTGCGGCTCGCATGAGGCAAAAAAACCATGCCAAGGCGTAGTGCTTGCCCACAACGTACAGATATGACCGCAATCTCCTCTAACTACAAAACTACAAATTTCCGCACTCAGAATGAATCGAGTTTCGGGTCTGTTGTGCTGTTTGTGTCAGCGTTGGATTAAAAAAGTAAGAAAATTTTCGAATAAAAGTTTATTTTAGAATTTTAAAAAGTAAGCCCACTTTTTTATTATTTTTTTACTTTTTTCGTTTTTTTCTGACTTTTTTTATGCAAAAGAACATGCTTTCATGTTTTTCACTGCTCATGATTCTCAAAAGTTGATTGCGGCGCTTATACTTCCATTTGAAATGGTGTTGTGATGGACTCTTTAGTTCCCAGACGTCCCATCAACCGCTGCTTGTATAACATAGGACACCCCATACCGTATACTGTACAGTTATTGAGCACGTCGTAACAGGGTTGTTTCAAAAAAAAAAAGGGGTAAAAAAAAAAATTTTTTTTTAAAAAAAAAAAAATTTTTTTTTTAACTCTCTTTTTTTTTTTTTTTTTTTAGCGTACAGGGGTCAAAAAAAAAAAAAAAAATACCTTTAAAAAAAAGTTGCCCAAAATGGGCTGAAATGTCCAAAAATGGCCTTTTTCGAGGCAAAAAAATTGGCACTTTTTTTCTGTGGACGGGACAATTTTTCCAAAATCGCGCCTGCGGCGCCCTGTATTGCCCCCAAATTCGTACAGGGATGCGCGGGGCTGGTCTTTTACAGTGATGTGGCACCGATAATGTACTACTGCATGCTACTACACATGTATATATGCAGGTATGGTGCAAAACCGTGCGCGCAAAGTCGATCTGACACGCAAGATTTGGGCTGTAATCGATATTTTGATGGTCGTATATCAGATATTCGGCATTAGATGGATTAAAATACGTTGTACAGCATGCTACAATATATTAGAGTACCATCGTTAGTGAACATCAACCTCACAGTGGTCGCAGACCATAGAATCTGCACAATACTACCGGGTGTCACCGCACAAGTTGGGTCTCAGGCGAAAATTTTTCAATTTTTGAAAAATATGTTGTATCGATTTCATTTATCCTGAAACGTCGTTTGCAACACTTTTTCTAATAAAAAAAATTTTCGTCAAAAAAAAAATCAAAAAAAAAATTTTTTTTTTAAAAAAAAAAAGCTCGTTAATAAAAAAATTTTTTTTTTCAACCCTGCGTCGTAAGCCGTAAGCTATCAACAGACTCCACGTTGCTCGCCTGTTTGCAGTTGTGTGGATTAGTTATTTGTTGCTTTTGTGACACAAAATGAGTACGGTGTAAGTCTTTATCACTCTTCAAATTTATCAACAAAATTCACAAACAGAAGGTTGGTCTTCCCCTTATCATACTGTATATACCCACAGAGTTACCTTAGAGATTCTCAAAGTCATGACCAAAAGGATTAGATCACAGGTGATCGACGTAAACATCCAAGTCAGTGAAAAAGTTCTTTTTTGTGTCCCTCAAAACATACCTAACTAACACGATTTCAGCAGTTTCATTCTTCAAGAACCCAATTTTTGGGGGGCTCGGAACTAAAAAAAGTGATTTTTATAAAAACAATTAAAACGTTTTTTTTAAAAAAAGTTCGATAATAAATTTTTTTTAATCCAACCCTGATTTGTGTTCATTTCCATTGCCTCTACTGTACCCGCTGTGATGTTTCAGGATTCGTGTACACGCCACAATTTTTGGCGTGTTGCGTGTTGTTCAGGCGGCCATTCACTACATAAGCAAAATTTGAACCGGTCAACCTCAAAGAAAAGGCGTCTCGCCGCAAGTGGTTTGGACCACACATACAGTGAAACTTCTGATACACTGAAACAGTGTGTCCCCACGGCGGGTCAATTATTTGGCATGTTGTTTTGTCGTCAACGCAAATCGTCGGCCCCGGTCGTCAACTCAGACCACATGAGAACGCGAAATATTCACATACATGTATATCAGCGCGTTGAGGAGGGTTGGCGATGTACGGGAGTTGATTACATGCGCACACAGGTGTAAACGCTTTGTAACGCATGCAGTGAACTGCAGTGTGTGCATATGTGTGGCCGTGGCCAGCCCCGCTGATGAAAAATGAGCCCAACATGAACCCAACATCATTTCAAATTATCTCACCAACCCGGCACGGACAACGAGCCCATGTCGTCTCTGGTGATTTGTTTGTGAATCAATGGCTGATTGATGATTGACATCAGATTGCAGTCGTCGATCTTGTGTTCCATCGACGACACCCGATTTCGCATACGATCGAGTTTGAAGTTCGGATCGGTGGCCGTTCGATGCGGCGTCGGCTCCGGATGACTGTGAAGTTGGACGTCTTCATGGACGAGTTCGTTTGCGTAAAGGGCGTCCGTCTGAACGGGGCAGAGCGAGTTTTGAAAAAAAAACAGAAACACCAGTCTTGAAAACAGCAGAACGGGCAGAAAGCAAACCACCCATTTGCTAAAACACGCTTGTGTCAAATTTGAAGGCAAGGCAGTTAACGGTATTTTGTGACAGAGTTGGGGCAAACTTTCGACTGGCGTAAACGTTGTTCCTCTACATAACTGAAAACCGATAACTGAAGAAACCGATTTTTACGTTCAAGTCAAAAAATGCTGCAACTGCCTGACACAAAATTGACGGTCCAAACAAAAATCGTTTGGCCTTGCCGGTGTGGTCCGACTCTTGTTGGTGTAGTCGTGGCGCTTTCTTTCACATTTGATCTGGCCCCACACGACGACCTCACTTTAAAAATGGCGGGTCTGTCAATGTGAAACATCAGTCAGCCTAAACTAACAGCAGATAATTGATTGGCGTAGTGGTGTTCAGCATTGTGACTGCACGTGCTGCGTTTGGCTGCCAGACCCTGAACCAACGGTGACCCACCGACGCTAGCGCGGCGAGCTGAAGTGGCACGGAACCGGAGTTTTTCAACTGTTATAGTAAATTTCTAATTTCGTTGCCTCATGCATTCTTACAGACGCAGGGAAACTCCCGTTCGAAGTCGAAGCTGACATACACAGTCAACAAGCCACGCAGCTGACACACACAGCTTGCGTGGCTGGAACATTCGAAACGCACGCGAATCAGTTGTGTGGCTTGTTGACCGTGTGCTGAGCTTGTTGCCTGCTTCTACTTCTAACGGCAGCTTTCCTGCGTCTGTAAAAATGCATGAGGCAACGAAATTAGAAACTTACTATATAACTAATTTTCTTTATTTTCGTTGCCTGGCGTCCTCCCTTTCAGTGGTGTCGTTGAGAAATCGAAATTTTCCCATACCCAGCCCAATTTTCGGGAAACTTCCCATACATACCCTAAAAATCAAAAATTTCCCATGTTCTTCAAAAATTCAAAAATTTCCCATACCCGAGGGTGGGGTTTTTGAAAAGATGACCCCAAAAATCTTCTGAGAGTCCCAAAAATTGGTCTAAAAAGTGCTTAAGACATAGTTTTCTTGCGGCAGCAAGCGATTCTTGAAATTTTTAGGCGACAAATGGTCAATTTTAGCACTTCTCGGGGTCAAAAAGTCATTTCTTTGGGGTGCTTGTTCCGAAAGTGAAAAATTTCCCATACCCACCCCCGGCCGATTTCCCATACCCCATACCAGTGGGGTAACCGACCCTAACGACACCACTGCTCCCTTTAGGAAACTCCATTTCTCACCGAACCCAAGCACAGCACCAACATTACCACGCGCGCAGCTCCGAAGCTCCGGTGTTTGAAGCAATAACTGCGCGTGCCTGTTTGCTATCCGAATAATTTTCAGATAGTTTGTTCGTCTTTAGACTGTAGCATTGGCATTAAAAATATTGAACTACCACACAGCGAGCGAATGAACTTTCTT
>JASAMV010000692.1:0-17123 GCA_030248065.1 Rhynchonema sp. JSB1_4
TGGGTGATATTTTCGAAACGGTGTAAAGGTCAGTTGGGTGCAAAGGTTGGTGGAAAGCTCGGTGTGAGAAAGTTCAGTGTAAACTCAGAGTAAGCTTGAAACATTGCACGCTGAGCAAGCAGCAGACGCGCGTTTCTAAACGAAAGGTCCACTTTGGCAGTTTGCTGTGCAAGCGTAAATCGTTTGTTTGCAATCTGGTTCATTTAAGCTGGTTGCACAAGCGTTTCTAAACGATATTTATGAACTTCGTAACCTTCTATGGAGCCGTTTTGATTTCGTGCCGCAATCCGTGTCGTCAAAAATTTTTGCCCCGCCCTCAAAGAATGTTCAAATTCTCAACACCCATTCGGCGACATGTTAGGGCACTTACCAATATTCCTTTAAAACGTTTGTGCAACCAGCTTAAATAAACCATATTGCAAACAAACGCTTTACGCTTGCACAGCAAACCAACAAAGTTGACCTTTCGTTTGAGAAACGCGCGTCTGCTGCTTGCTCAAGCGCCCCCCCCCCCCCCCCCCCCCCCCCCCCCCTTTGACCGCTTCAACACTGTGCACGCAGTGCATTCGGCCTCCTATACTTTTGTGTGTGCATTCTGCCCATACGCACGCACGCGTGCTGCACGCGTACGTGCAGAATTCACCCAGGGTTGCAGCTAGTACTGTACATACATACATACTGTAGTAAAATTGTGCGAACTACCTGCATTATGTACTTAAACAATATTTAAATTACAGCAATTGAGCAATTTTCGCGTTGCCACAGGGCGGAATTCCAGTCCATTTCCAGTTTTGTTTCGGAAAACATTTTTCAGATTACACGCGATCAAAACCAACGAATTTGCCAATTAACAAAAAGTTATGATGCTTCAAAACGGGCTGGTGTGCGCTTGCACGCTGCTTGTACTTGGAATCGGTATGTCAACGCGGGACATCACCGTGCTTTCTTGGGCTCAAGTCTAGGTCTACGGCTGTGAGCAGAGAACAGCCAGAAACGTTTGTAGTTCATGTGACGCGCGACCAAGAAACCAAAGCCGATGATGTCTCAGAATATTGTTTCATGGTCTTTTACGCGCAGTGTATGAACCACATTAACCACCAAAAATTTCTGCAACTTGTTTCAGTCGACGCGTGTCTACCTGGTCGAGACACGATTCGCATTAACGATGACTATTCACCTGATCCACAATGGGCTAATAGTTAGTGAAACATTACGCTTCTGTTTGTGGCGATGTTCTGATGTTTCACGCGGGCCTAATATCGGCTCGTATTTTGCTCTGCGGTCAGGTGCATAGTGAAGCATGGTGAAAATGACATTGTCATTGACATGACATGACACACAGTGCACCTGTATTGTGGAACCTTTCGATGTTCACTAATGACACAGAAGTCAACCAGCGCAGCAATTGTTTATTAAAAACTTTATTTGCCGCACATTACAGAGTGGCGACATTACGAAACACGTCGTCTGGTAGCCGTCAATACGCCACGACGTCCCAGTGCCAACGTGGCACGCAAGCCAGCCGCATCACCGCCGGTCAGGAGGACAGCACCGGCTGGGCTCAGACACAATATCGTAAAGGACCCAATATCCTTCTTCGATCACCATCCGCGACCCGATCGGATTGTTATGCAGCCGACTGCCCCTCGTCGTCCGGCGTCGTTGCCCGCCGTGCCCCGAAGTAGACCGGCTGAGATCACGGACGTGTATGATCAGTTTATAGACCAACCAGTCGTACCGGCGACCACACCGAAGAATTTGCCCCCGATCCCGAGCATGATCACCCCGAAAACACCGCCGTTGCCGAAAACACTGCCAGTTCAGGCCCCACCTCGGTTCCATCTGGCGCCGCAACCACAGCATTATGTGCTCGTGCCGCTAAGACCGGGCGAAATCGCACCCCATATTCTCACCCTACCACCTTTGCCTTGAACCGTCTGGTTTTATTAGTTTTTGTATTTGCTGTATACATAAGTAATTCTGTTCTATTGCTATGTTTTGCTCTTTTCATTTGTTTTGGCCTCTGAATCTTAAATAATCTAGAAATGATCACATTGTGAAATTGAGCAGTTTGAAAAACGATTTGCAACGCCGCACCGCTACTGCTCCCACCCCGCCTGAGCTGCATCTCCTTAGTTCACTTGTTCCCCACAAATAGGGCCCCATTCCTCAGCCGTTATGTGAATAAGCGATGGTCAAATGTCATTGTTTTTACGTCTTTCGAATTTTTTTATACCTGCGAAAGTGCAAATGCACAAAATGCGATAACAGCTATTATACACGGTTGTGCTTAATTTATTTTTTATACGTCGGGTTGGACAATGTGGTAAAAAACAACAGGCATCGAACAATAATCATCGCCATAAAAGTACTCATTATCGCCAGTTCAATGCCACCCTGTTGTAATTTCGGTACACAATTTCGCAGCATCCGAGCGCGGAATTATCAATTCAGAACACTTTATTCAGATTACACCAACTTAAAACAAGCGTTACTAAAAAACGACGATCCTTCAAAACGGGCTGGTCATAATGTGAACACTGTTTTTTTCGAATGAGGGAGATTCGACAATTGTCAACCAGCAGTGTTGACCGACAGGGTTGTTTTTTTAGGAACGGTTGTGACGCTTTTCAGGAGAATGTGGTACAAGTGCATAGGCTTTGAAGCTATAGTCATTATTCGATGTACATGTACAGTCATACTGCTTACGGGACAGTCGAAAAGTATGACTACAATGAATGTGTGACTGTAGCAATTTGCTTAAAGGGTGTGTCTAACGTCTCTTAACCCCATGTTTTATGAGGTGCAATCGAAAGATGGCCTCGACAGGCTGGCGTGTGCAAAAACACCGCGTCTTGTAACTCGCTAAATCGCGAAATCTTGAGGGTTACTTTTCGAATTAAATCAATTTCCGGACACAAAACTCCAGGCGCTTTTGAGTGGGCGCTACTCACGTTTGGCATTATTCTGCTGAAACATTGCATGTTTAAGCGCGGCTCAGCCGCCTATGCAATGCACGTAGACGCTCAGCACACACCGCTCTGGCTGCTGGCTTGACTGTGGACACAATGAATGTTTCATTTAACACATAGAAGCTGGTTTGTGTGTGTTTCGCTTCGCAGCTTTTTTCCGTCAGCTCAGTCTGAATTTTGTGTCCGGAAATTGGTTTAATTCAAAAAGTAACCCTAAAGATTTCGCGATTTGGCTAGTTAGAAGACACGGTTTTTTGCACACGGCGGGCTTTCGAGGTCATCTTTCAATTCCACCCAACAAAACATGGGGTTAGGAGACGTTAGACACACCCTTTAAAGTGCGTCTGGAAAGAATGTTTGGCGGCGTTTGTTTTAGGTCCCTCACTATTACCAGCATGTCGTTTGGTGACTGTCACGGCGTCCCTGAGCGCCGACTTTCGACCACGGCGCCAAAGAATCTGCCATGATGCACAGAATAGTCACGCGAAAAGGGGTGCCACCGCAATGTCATAATACCGCCGAGAGCGGGCGAAACCGTGAACAACATTCCCACCCTGCCTTAAACGTTCAACAAAGTTACAAAGTGCAGATGTGCTTAATGGACTTTTAGCATTATAAGTGTGTATAATTGCTGATTTTTGCATTTTATTGTATTAAATAAGTACATAAGGTGCGGATTTTGAAATCTTTAAAACAATTTGTAGCGCTTTATGTCCTTTGGTCATTTACTGCACGCATTCCTTGGTGTACACGTGTACCTGTGCTGCATCTTTTTTCGCATGAATGACCACCCCTTCCTCGCGCAGGTGTGCAAGGCCTCACACCTTGCCCAGTATGCAGTTGACAACCGTGTTCGAAGTGTTTTTATGTGCATGTAAAACGTCCTCTGACGATTTTTAAAGTGCACCGGCCGAAAAGTTATGATAACAGTGGTGGTTGTGCTTAATTTCTTTGTTGTGCACACATACATGTACTAGCATAAAATCATGTCGCACAAGTTCTTTGTTAATCACCGCCGCACCAAAGTGCATTCGTGTCCTAATGCCATCTGGTTATGATTGCGGTGTACAAATTTCGCACTGCAAGCAAATGATGACTGTCGGAGTTGCTGCTTCCCATGCACGCGTTTTGGATGCCCTGTACATAGCTGTGTTTTACATAAATATGGGTTGTAACGTAACCAGTTCGGTGTTTGGTAATCAACGAGTGTACATACAGTATGTACAGTAGGTGCACTCAAACGAAACAAACACGCATGGAGAGCAGGAACAAAGTTTTTTCTTGAGAATGTCGTAGAAGTGAGTATGTATAATCCCCATCTAACCGGACTTGGTACTTGGCGTGTTTATAGTCCCTGATCAGAAAAGGCAACTGTAATTAAACGAAATTTTTTCGTTTCTTTCTGAAGATCTCACCTGCTCGTTTATTGTCGTGCATTCAACAACAAACTCGTTCAAACAGTAATACTCGTTTACTGATTAAGACTGACTTTAAGCTAGTACCGAACTGCTTGGCATACCGTATGTCATAATCTTGATTGGTGTAAATACATTATGCAAAAAAGCAACACGCATAAATTTAACATGATCAGTGTACAGCTGTTTGTGTTTGACGGTAAGACATCGCTGAGTCTCTTTCAGCGACGTATAGGTTTTACTACTCATACTACATGTTATAAAATGTAACAATCTTGTTTAGTTTGTTCATGTATACGTTCAGGACTGCCACGCCGCAGGGTCACACATCACATTGCGTGTTTGTGCCCGCGTGAACAGCTTTGACGCGTCATAGTCAAATCGCACGTACTGTATATGTACACACCCACTGAAGAGCGGATTTACTCTGTGAAACATTATGATACTGTCTTCGCTCATCTACCTGATTTCACTGCCGACATTTAGTGAGTGCTCCGGGGGATTCGCCACTGGTATTGATCATACAGTGAGGTTGAGCAAACACTCAGTCGAATTTCATTTTGTACAACCGTTTCAAAACAGTTTTAGTCACCCTACCCAGGCAATAACAAAGGTGAGTGGTCGAAGGCACCGTAAAACACAGTGGGCGCTTGGGTGGTCAAAAGGTATATAGTTACACAAAAGGCTCAGGATGGTGCATTGGAAATGCTAGTAAATGGACTTCCATTGGGCGAGAGGTTGACACTAGGGGCACGGGGAATTTGAAAATCAGCCTTATTTTTTTGGCCCGAGCATTTCGGGTCGAAGCAATCGGGCCCGGTACATTTCTGTCCCAGATTTGACGATCCCTATTTCTTGGACCCAAAGTATGTACCGGACCGGACTAAAAAATAGAACTGATATTCGGAATCTCCCGTTTTCGAAGCCCCCCTGGCATCCAAGTCTCATCAAAGCCCGTTGACGCACATTTTCGGTGCATCATCCGTTACCAAACCGTATCTGTTTTGAACCACCTCATATTTGGATCAACAAGAGGATTCTATGTACCTGAATGGGTTGGGATGATGGTCAGGCTAAAGGTGTTCTCCTGCCCCACACACAAGTTCATTGGTGCACCCATTTTCAGCCTTTTGCTGCCTTCGACCGCTCTGGGTAAACGATGAGCGTGAAGTGTTGGTAATGTACGAGGAGGACCCGATATACAACCCAACACCCAGGTACAATCCTAGTCCATATACGGTTGGTACTAGGCCGTCCTACACAACTGCACGGCCACGAGCGCGGACACGAAGACCGTCCTACAAAGCGACCACGAAGAAACACAGAGCCAACCGAAACTGGGTAGATAGTAAGTGCAGTTTTTATGTTAATCACTTAAACGCGTCGTTCTGAGTAAGCATGTTCGAAATAAACGTATTCTGGCTTCAAATGAGCAGAAAATGTGTGTCGTGAATCGTTGGTGCTTTGCAAAGCATTTATGCAACCTACTGTATATGTAACAGTATGTACTGTACATGTACGAAAAGAAACCCCTAATGATAATCCCTACCTGGCAGACGGAGCTGATTCACTTAACCTGCAGCGTTCAGTGATTTCAACCGAACATTTTCTTTCAGTGTTTCGACACGGCTATTAGGCTGCGCGTATACTCATTCCGCGGAACAGAAAGAACTGGTAGAGGAACGATCGGTTCTGCCAAATGAAGTGCGTTCCGCTCGAGAAATTGTTTATGTTTTATCAAACTGATGTTGCGGTACCAGTTGATGAAACAACAGAAAAATTAAAATATTTGGTTGGCTCGAAATGCTCGTTCCTCCACCGGCTTCAGTACATTGAAAGTGGAGGAACAGTAGTTTTGCTTCAGCCGTATGGGCGCTTGTCATCAAATTCGTTGTGGATGCTCCTAGCGACCAACTAAAGCTGATGTTGCTGTCCTGTTGGTCAAGGATCTCGCAGTTAGCAGAAACGTTCGTTCCTCCACTCGTTCTTTCTGTTCCGCGGAATGAGTATACGCGCGCCTTTAATATCGACCTGAGCTCAATCAATATCGAGCGATTTGTGGTAAATGTAGTGCGATTGTAGAGTAATTTTATGTTTTTTTAGTCTTTAATGTTGCATTACTTATGTATATGTGCTCAAAGTGTACGAATAAAGCTCATCGATTTGGTGGGAGATGGTTATATAAGAGCATAATCACTGCATTCATGATAAAGCACCAGGTGAAACTGTCAATTGGAGCCTAACTGTTCCAACCGATGTTTTGAAAGCACCACATAATCCGTCTCGTTTTATATACTATGTCGCGCAGTAAGAACTGGCCAACGTGAGGTATCGGCCGGGATTAGCTATTACAATTGGGAGCACAAGAACTGTGCATTATACATGTGCCATCAACAGCACTCCTTTCCCAGATTACACTAGGATAATTGTGGTAAGATTGTTTTTTATTGTTTCAAACCGATAATTTCTAGTTGTGCTGAGTACCTGAGAGCCAAAACAGTAATACCGTACAACAGAATTTTAACAGATTCCAAATTCTGTCACAATCTACCTGAGAGTTCAACAATATACGTGACAGGCAGTACTGGACACAAAGTTCCAACTGCTAATCATAACGTCATAGCGAATTTCAAATGCACCATTTAGCGTTCTCGTTGCCCGACGCGGCTCGCACATTCTATATAGCATACGTTCTTGCGAGTGACAGTGTGCTTACGAGTTCAAATTGTGTTTGGGCACTATAGTTTTTTAACCTTTACAATTTGCTCTGAAGAGAATATCAAGCTGCTTGGCAATAACGATAGTTCTCAAACATAAAACAGTTTTTCTGATCTGGGTTATGATCTATACATTACATTAACGTTTTTAAATGTGGGCTCAGTACGGTAAGTTTATTTTATTTAAAATTGTACTTATGATGTTCATTCGAAGCGGTACTTATGTAACCCCAGTCATATATTTCCGCTGCTGATTATATTAGATTTCGGTTATAAAATCTGTGGTTATGAGTGAACTCCGTAAAAACTAGCGGGGACATAAACTTCAATGGTTTTCAAACTGATGATTCTTTCACGAAACTGTTTCTATATTTTATACTTTTGCAGTGCTTTGTTCGTTTTTAACCTGCAGCTATGATATACAACCGTTGGTTGCTCGTGACTGTCATCTGCTGGGCCCTGCTACATTTCGGTTGGTTGAACTGATGTTTTCAGTGCTCCATAACTAATGCACATTATCTAGCACAGTTAGCTATTGTGATGTCAGCCAGTGGACTCAGTCAGATTTTGATCATGACACGCACGATGATGTCCCCGGCTCTGATGGTTTCGCGCCACTGATGGCAGCATTTACGGCCGGGTCATGCTTGGAGAGACTTGTGTAGATGGGCTTTAGTTGGATAAACAGCTATGGAAAGGTAAAAAATCTCATAGCGCATTGACGAGTGACGCACAACAATGTTGCCAAACGGACTCAAACTCGAGCGTGCAGCTGTTGGTGATACAATGCAACAACAACATATACCGTACTAGTTACTTTGATTGCAGCGCTCAGTTGCGGCACGGGCGAGAAGTTTGACGATCGTGATGTGACCGTTCAGTTCGACTACTACAACGAGTCGCCAAGCACGGATCCGCCTCCGCAGTCGACCACGCGCGTCACCGCCAAACGACGCAAGACCACACGAAAATCGGTTGCAATTGGGGCCAGGGATTGGGATGAATGTATGCTTCTATAAAATATTTACGGCCGGTACAGAATCCCGCTTGGTTGACTCGGGTTAAATCCGGAATCCGGAACACAGAACTAAAATTGACGTGCAAAAGTACACAACGTTTCCGGACTCCAGAAATATATCCGGGTTTAACCTATAGCTTCGCCCCAACGCGCCACTAAACAGCCGCGATAGTACCAAATTGATAGCACATAGCGTGATTCTTCACGGCTGTTAATGGATGTATCTAACAGCCAAATTTGCTCACCATAGACAGCATTGCATTGGTCCCGACCCCCCGATCTCGCGATTTAGAGAATTAAAGCAGTCTGTTTTTGCAAACGATATCAATTCGGTGTAGAGTCGCTCCTCACCGAAGAAAACGGGGATGTCAGTGGTGTTCGACACACCCTAAGGCTGCTCCCCTTTTGCTGACGGCTGGGTTAGCCTGCAGCTCTAACACGCACCATTGAGATGTGTTACGCAAGCGCAAAACAAACTGTCGTGTATCGTTGGTTTCACGTGGCCCAACTGGCGCATTCACAGTGGTACATCTTCGTCTATGAAAACATACAGAGATCAAAACCCGCAACCAAAAACGTGTAATAGGTGGAAGTTTTCCAATTTTTGTTGATTGCAGACTTTCGACATCACAACGGCTGAAGAGAATGGCGTACGGTGAAAACGAGTGGCCTTTGCCATCTATTGATTGATTTTTGACCGTCTGATTTCTTAGTGTTTGTTATCGTTTACATTAGGACATAATCCAAGCACCACAGAGCCCCTGGGGTCTTGGCTCTGTTTCGAGAATTAAAAAACTACCCCAAATAAAGTTCCAAGGATCTGATTAGGAAACTTTGTTCCAGATCCAGGCAGATTAAGCACGAAAATTTTCCAAAAAAAGACCGCACCTGGAGCGTTATATCTTTGGGGCTCTCATTCGGAATTTTCTCTTATCGTGTAGCAGTAGAAATTGGTATTCGTATATTTTACGTACATACTGTAAGCAACGAATTATATAAATTAATGTGAAACAATCTATGGGTAACATGAAATAATTTCGCCCAATATTGTTTACGTTTATTGCTATTCTGTTTTTATACTGTACGTAATTGACCATACCGCACTGTATATATACAGTAGCACGCCAATTTTTTTCATAAATATAGGTGGCCCGTTCGCAAAAAATTTTATCTGTTTTTCAATAATGAGAGTTCTGAACGTTTGTATGACTAGTGCATTAGCGGGCAAATATGGGTTGAAAACCTGATTAATTTCTGTTTTCATTCAAGCACACTAACCGGTGCGTTGAACAATTTACGAAAGTCGCGCTCACAATACGGATCTTCACGTGACTCCTACTTGTGGAAGGCGAGCAATTGGTGACATTTTCAGAATATTTATATGCAATTTTTGAACTTGATCAAGTTCCGAGTTTTGTGCGAAGGCTCTTTCACCATTTCATGGTTCAATACTTGATCTACTGCCTGTAATCCGCTATCCGACAATGGTCACCAATCGTCCACTGTTTGTGCTTGGAGTCGTTTGCCTTTTCGTGCATTATGGTTGGTGGTTGTAAATGCATGATGGTGAACATCTCTCTAAGTTTGAGGAACTGGTATCGGACAACGATATGATATAACCATATTATGCGATTGCACAAGCTGTGATGTTTCACGTATAGGTATAAACACCCTCGTGTGTTTTTGGACCGTAGCCCTCTGATCCATTTGCACTGACGATACCCTGGCCCACTGCCCGTCTGTGAAACATGCCGAAAAGCACGTGGAGTTCCCAAAAGAGAACATCGAGATTTGGGATGTTGTTTTATACCTCCACGTTATCAGTATGATGAGGAGGATGATGCCGTCTAAAATCATCCACGTGCGTCTGGGTGAGCGTACATACGGGTGGCTTGCCACAGGAGCCAGTTGCAGGCCAGCCAGATAGGCCTGCGCTGGCTCAGCCTGCGACCGCCTGCATGGTCAAGAAAACAAGCCAGTGAAACCTGCACACGCCATGCGGGCGCCTGCAGACCGAAAGCAATGAGCGGTGCATCGGGTCATCGTCAGTGCAAATGCACCAGATGACCATGAGACGCTAAAAAGTACGTATGCGTGAGACGGACCCGTCTGATGGCCGAGGCCGATGTAATACATTATCATAGGCACAATATGATTCTTCACATTACTCGATGAAACATCAGTGAAGCACTATTGTTGCAGCCCTAAGCTGTATCGGTGCGGCACACGATAAGGACAACCTGCAAAGACAAGTGATGGTGCTGCAGGATTACACTGACCTTCAAATTGAGCCACCCAACACACGGCCGCCGCCCAAAAGAAAATCCCAGAAGACCAAACAACTCGGCCAAGCTGACGACTGGGTTGAACGTGGGTGATTGGGACTTGTCAAAATAGTTTTCTGTTGTCATGTCATGTAGCCGGGATCATTCGAAATCTGGTTCTGTTTTTGAGATTTGATAAACTGACATATTTCAGTCGTAAAGAAGTTTCACGCGTAAAAAAATATGCCGACACCAGACCAACAGCCGACATCCGACACCGGATAGTAAAATGATATGGTATATTGTAAAATGAGGCTTGCTGGGCGATTCAGGGAGCGGAAGGGGCCCAGTAGTAGGACTACTCCCATGCAACCATTCGCATTCAAGTTTTTATAACGCCCTATCTGTTACATTTTTTGATTACAGAGTGGCGTCACCACAACGGCTGAGCCAAAATGGCGTGTGGTCTCCCCCGACGAATACAAGCATTGCTCACTGTATATTTGATGTTCTGTTTTCTTGGTGCTGGTGGAACTGATGAGCGTGTAGTTCATTCGATTAACCAATCTATCAAAGGACCTCTAAGGCCGCTTTCACAATCATCCGGTTTCCGGTTTCCGGAATTGGCTTCAAATCCGGTTTTCCTAAATGCTTTTTCCGGTTTCCGGAATCCGGAAGTTGCTTTCACAATCATCCGGTTTCCGGTTTCCGGTTTTCGCCCTAATTCAAATCCGTTTTCCGGCGGCCGGAAACCGGAAAAAGCCATTTAGAGCCGGTTCTAATTTTTTATCCGGTTTTGCGTGCATGATGGGTTCTGAACGCCATGGGTGGGATGGACAAGTTTACTTGTGTGATGACTTGTTGCTCGTGTCGGCACACAAATAAATTATATGCTTACAATATTCACGAATATCACTCATGTACTGATGCATTCTAGCGATATTTTCATAAGGTTCGCAACGTGGCGTAAATTTATTGCATAAATAAAGCTGAGAAAAGCCAACAGCCACGCTTTCAGGCCCAAAAGAGCTTTGAAGATCAGGAACACATCGCGCATGTTCATGTGTTGATGTGTTCTTCACGCGCTGAGTTGGTGTTCTTATACCATACCATGCAATACCACTATACCATTACCATACGACCACAACCAAAGAATCTTCACTTCTGGATCTGGCACACTCGTTTGTTTCTATAAGGTGACCTAAAAGTAGTCTTTCCGGACACAAATGTTGTCTAAAACCAGAGCCATTGAGCATTTTACTGCACCGCACTACGCTTTCTATTTGTGAATACAGGATTTCGTATCAACAGTCGTTCGATGTCGATCGTCATTGACAGAAAGCCTGCGCAGATTACACTCTCCTTCTTTGTGAAGATCTGAAAAATTGTTATTCATTTTGAAGCCTGGCATAGCTGGCGAATGTTCTGAACAAACCACATGACCTAACGGCAAGCTGTCATTGCACATGCATTGCACAACATCAGTTTGATTTCTGTGAATGAATATAAATATGTCATATGAATATAATTTAGTGAGGTCGTGACCACGAGGCAGTGCTTCAGTGCTCACACACCAGTTACCAGCAAAAATATGGGCAAAGTTGACCACGGAACGTGCACCGGTGCACACAATATTCCCGCTGGTTTTGCACATTTCGCTTGGAGATACCACAATGGTATTACCTTATCGGACTCAAATTTCCTCAGAAATCCAGTACCGTCAACATTTTACTGTGTCTCACTTTTACTTTGTGAGAACATGGCTTCCTTGAACGAGCAGTCATCTGAACTACTGTACATATGTGTATGATTCTATCCAAGAACAGAGTCTCAATCTCACAAATCAGTTTTTTTGTTTGTAGTAAGCAAAAAAACTACAAAATACCATCCTTTTGTCAGTGTTATCACAATCACATCACCAAATCTATAAGTGATGTTTTCTAAGCTTGAAGCAGATATAGTAATTGCATAGTGTTTGGCATCATGAACTCATTTTGTGGTCATCATCAGCTAAACTGGACAACAAATGTTTTCAGGGGCTTTTCGATATTTAGGTGTCCCTACTTTCTTTTGAGTTACATCACCGGTATTTTCAAAGGCTTTTTCGTGAATTAACGCTAACGCTAATTTTACAAACTACACAGTTCGTGTTTCAGGAGCTTATAATATTAGCGAACATCACTGATGTACAGATACATTCTATAGCGGTATTTCCAGATGGTTCGCAACGTGGCGTAAATATATTGAATAAATAGAGCTGAGAAAAGCCAACAGCCATGCTTTCAGACCCAAAAGAGCTTTGAAGATCAGGAACACATCGCGCACGTTCATGTGTTGATGTGTTTTTCATGCGCTGAGTTGATGTTATACCACTATACCACATAACACAACCAAAGAATCTTTACTTTCTGGATCTAGATTATCGGTGCACACAATATTCCTTCTGGTCTTACACAGTCGCTTGGAGATATATACCACAAAGGTATCACCTTATCTGACTCAAATTTTCTCAGGAATCCAGTACCGTCAACATTTTACTGTATCTCACTTTTACTTTGTGAGAACATGGCCGTCATGAACGAGCAGTCATCTGAACTACTGTGTGTGTATGATTCTATCCAAGAGCAAAGTCTAGTCAAACAAATCAGTTTTTTCTGTTTGTAAGCAAGCAATTACAAAATACCATCCTTTTGTCACTATTATCACAATCACATCAGCAAATCTATGAGTGATGAGCGCTGTTTTCTAAGCTTGAAGCAGGTCTAACTGCATAGTGTTTGGCATAATTTATCTGCTAAACTAATTTTGCGGTCATCATCATCAAGTGTTACAAATCTTGCATGCATGTATACCGTAGCCAATTTTATCTGTCGCTTATGTTGATACTGCTTTTTTGTTCTGTCCCTGTGGTGTGAATTGTCTGGAATAACTACAGTATAAGTTGAAAAGTGCAACGATCAAGTTTTCCGAGTCAGAACAACATTTTTCAAGATGGAGTTGGCATCTTGCTACACTGACAGTACCACACCTCCGCATGAAGACAACTTTCGCATCATGTTGCCATGCTCAACAGCGCTGACCACACAAGATAAACGCTCATAAAGCACATGATGTCAAATACAGATAGAAAATTTTGAATGATCAAAATAGATGCAGCAGGTACACAATATGCATATCTATGCACCTATACATAAGGTGTTTGCCCCATTGATGTCTCAAGCCTATGTCGAGCAATCATTTGCCCTGAATTCGGCCTGCGGTCAAAATGCAGAGCTCCAAAAACAGCAGTCTCCTTTTGTAACATGCACAGAGTGCGTTATGTCTGGCCACCAGCTGGACAATGAATCGATTCATGTGGGCAATACAAAACTTGAGGAATCATAGTCAAACCCCGTCCAAGTCATGAAAACCGGAAACCGGAACCGGATGATCGTGAAAGCACTTTCCGGCAGCCGGAAACCGGAAACCGGAAATCGGAAAATAAAAACCGGATTCCGGAAACCGGAAACCGGATTTCATTTTTTTGACATTTTAATTCCGGAAACCGGAAACCGGATCCGGAACACACCGTACCTGCGTCAAATATGGGCTCTGTCGCCGTCGAATAAGCGTTGCTTCATCAAGAAGTAATTGGATATGTTTTTTCGAAATTATTTCACCTCAAATGCGCATCCAGCTGGTCTTAATCCTCACAGCACCAGCCCAATTCTGGTGCACACGGTGTGGTTGAGACCCGATGGTGTGATACACAGTGTGCAGCCAAGTCGTATTCATGCACACGAGCCAATACACAACAACGCCACTGCTATGTGGCGACAAGTACGTGAAACATTGCAAGCTGGTCTGTGGACTGTACAAGTATGGATGGATGGAATCATGGTTAGCGAATACTCATGTGAAGGGCAGGATAACAAATGATTACATAGGTATTGGTCGCACAATGACCATATAAGAATTCATCAAAATCAATCCTGATTTTCACGTTCAGTCACTCTTAAAGGGCTCGGGACACAACCGAAGGAAGGGCAGCAGAGCACAGTGTTATACATCGCTGAAAGCACTGTGGCGGCACATATCACGCACAAATGTTCAGCTCCTTAGAGAATCGCTATCTCTTGGTAGAGGGACTTTTCGTTCCAGAGAAAATTGAATTTTCTCACAACTTGAAACGACCGGTGCAGAAACTCCAAATGAGTTGAAGGTCGAGTAACACGTGGATGGGACTACAACAGCTACTGGATAATTTATCATGAAAACTTCAGTCGCTCAAACCATTGTTTCCCTCGGTGAGGGTGCGAAACATTCCAAAAATCGGCCATATTTTTCGAGGACACAGGTTTGTCCCTAAATTTTGAGGCCGTGCTTTGTGTTGCAGAAATGAAAATACAACAGAAAAACAGAGCATTGTCGAAAGTACCAGAAAATAAGGTTTTTAAATTTGGAAACACTTTGATAGCGGCGTGACAGGCCAAAAAAGACCTAAAAATTGCCCCTAAACTGCATAGTTGCATTCATTGACGGAAATGTGATTTAAATAAGCCACGTATTGCATTGCATTGGAAACGAGAAAGTCAGATAAACGCACAGTCCAACAATCTAGACGAGTTTCAAAACTTCAAACTCCATGGTCCGGCTGCTACAGCCATGCCAGCCTGAATAAGATTTTTGGCTATAAGTCGTTGCTGTTAAAGATTATTGCACATTTGATAGCATCAACCGATGTAGCTTCAACGTAGCTATCGAACGATATATAACATGCCCATGCTATCTCTCACTGTGGGCAAGAAACGGTCAAAATTCCGAAATCGCACATGGTGACGTGACGGTTCATTCCAGAATTGTCAAAAAAGCAATTTTTTAGCCTCTGCCCTTAAGCGTAAGAATTTATTGGGGCTTGTTATATATCGTTCGAAAGCTAATCCCGAGATAGATTGTTTGGTGCTGTCACATTTACAATAGCTGTTAACAATAAGCATTTATAGCTGAATATCATATTCAGATTAGTATGGCTACCCAGATAGATCTGTAGACCTTGGGGTCTTCGGACCTTGATAGGTTGTTAAACCAGACGTTTCTCTCAATTTTTTGTTTCGAATCCGATACAATCTGTGGCCTTTATGTGTCGCAATTCTGGCGATGAATACAACCACCTAATTTAGCGGCAATTTAATGGATTTTTAGGCCTGTCACGGAGCTAGCCATGAGTTAAAAAATTTAAAAACCTTATTTTCTGGTACTTTCGACGATGCTCTATTTCCCCATTGTGTTCTTATTTCCGTAGCGTTAAGCGTGACCTCAAAATTTAGGGACAAACTTGTGTTATCGAAAAATAAGGCCGATTTTTGGAACGTTTCGCACCCTCACCGTGTGAAGCAATGGTTTGAGCAACTGAAGTTGTATTGATAAGTTATTCCGAAGCTGTTGTAATCCTATCCACGTGTTACTTGACCTTCAATGCATTTAGGGTTTCTGCACCGGTCGTTCCAATTTGTGCAAATGTGATCTGGTCCCGTCCTAGGGAGCTCGTCGACGGGGCAGATGCACTTGAGCACGCCACCTTCTGTCACTCGCCAGACAGTCAGCAACGCGCCCGGACCGACAAGAGTCACGCCAAAGTAACCGTCTCAGCGCGCAAGTCAGCCCTGGACCAAAATCCACACGCCTCGCGGTGGCAACTCGGACGGCGCGGCTTGATCCTGGTGACAATCCAGTCACCCGCTTTCCTGCAATAAAATGAAGCAAGCAAACGGTCTCAGGCAAGCAAGCACAAAAACCAATCAGGACAAGCCCAGCAATCTAGCTGGCTGTTTCGCTTCCACGTATTGCACGAAAAGCACCCCGAAGTCGACTTCAACAGCACGTTTTACGCTATATAACGAATAACGGAAATAAAGTAATGAAAGATAGAAATCGGCAATAATAATATCAATAATAATATAAAATATCGCGACTCCAAAACGTCTCCGACGAAACACGAAATTACACTGAATTACGAGAAGGGAGAATTTACGATTTACGGAAGAGAAAATGAAACGGCGATAAAGTCCATCGCTGAGCCATCCATTTGAATTTCCATGCTCAGCCACAGTCAACACACTCGTAGACGACTCTCACAGTCTGTTTTGACGACGATATGAAGACGGCATATGTCCAATGTCACATCTCCCCGCACCAGTTCCTTCAAATGACCTCATTTGATCGATGTTGAATGAAGATGAATAGAAGCTGTTCGTGTCCACCCGGCCATAGTTGGAGTAGGCCTTGAAGAAACCGTCGAACGAATAGGGATCGCAGATGGCAACGACGACGAATTGAATAGCACACCAGCGATTGAGATGGAATTGAATTGAATAGAATTGACGTGTGGATATAGCAGTCAGGATACGGGTTTTCGCCAGCCACCGGAGTGGGTTTCACCGCACCTTGCCGAAGCAAGGGATGTAAGCTACTCACCCCAAATCCCAGACGAACACCCGCAGGTGATACACCGCTCGTACCGGTTTAAGTCCTGACCGATAATAGAGCAGCTGCTAGCCCATAGGCGCAGGCTGATCCACGATGGAGACGGTTTCGGCAGCGAAGGTGGACGGCAAGCTGGGTAGACGACCAGCCAACCCCTCGAAGGTTGTCACCTCAGGTGAAGTAGTCCTGTCCGGTGACCGCCAGAACAGCACGACGCCAGCGTCGTAGAAGGAACGAGTCGCGCACACCGAACATTGCATCAACGTTTCGCCATC